>VYZQ01031191.1:0-36568 GCA_013400655.1 Mystacornis crossleyi | reverse complement strand
GCCACCCCACTGCAACAGGGCAGCACCAGGCAGGGCTGTCTCAGAGAGACTGAAGGGAGATGTCTGGATGGTCTGGGCAAGTAACTGGGGTTCACAGCTGCTTTGGGAAGGGGACAGGTAGGAATGGATGATAAGGGAGTGTGTGAAATAACAAAGGCCTGAGGCAGGAGCTTACTTCTTATTTCACAGACCTCAGTTCATCAAGTTGTTGATACTGGACTTTGCAAATGTCCTGGATTTCTGCAAAGGCTCAGCCAGCTCTTGCTCTCTTAAGACTGCTTTGCTTTTCCATCTGCCTTTTCCCCACCTCTTTAGTGTTGTTGCACAGATGGATAAGCAGTGCCTCGATTTATCCCTGGTCTTTGGTTGCTGCGAGATGCCGAGGCTGCTGCTGTCTGGCACAGCCCAGCGTGGTCCTTTGCCACCCCCTCGTTTGCTTCCCAGGGGCAGAGGAGCACGGCTGGGATGCTGGGGAGCCTCAAGGATGGGGGATTGCTGAGATCAGAGGTGGAGCTCTGCTTTCTCCTACCAGCTGTTTACAAGGAACCATGAGGAGCACAGATTCAGGTCCAGGGAGGTGCCTGAGGTGTGGGGAGGGCACGGTGCTAAAACTGTGGGGAAATCTGAACCCCTGTGGCATCCTCGTTTAATGTTTTCACTCGCTGCTCTCTCGCCCCTCCTGTCCCTGGCTGTGCTTGCAGGACACAAGCTCCAGCCTCAGCAGCTCTGCAGACCCCTCCTGTCACTCAAGGGTGACCTGTGTTTGCTGCCAACTCATACTTTGGTGTGAAGTCTTATTTAACCCAAACTCTCATGGATGCGTGCAGGAATTTGTGGTGCTGCTGAGGGGAGTTTGCAGTTGGGTGGGGAGAAAGTTGTGTAGCCAGAGGGATGCTGGTGTTTTCCATCAGGCAGTGAGTACCATCCGTTAGTCGCTGCTCTAACTGGATTTGAGGCGCTGTGCTGTCAGCTCTTCAAATCTGATTAGCACAAGTGTTTCTTCTCCTCCTCAGTGATTTGCTGTGGTCTTAATGTGATGCCCACTAATGACAGGGAAGAAGCTAAACCAACTTATTTCCCCATTGAATAAATGGCAACTTGCATTGCTCTTAAAAACAGTGAATGGAAGACGAAACCTCCACTGTGGAGGCTGCTTGATGGAGTCAATTAATTTTGACTGCTGGGAGTAGGATAAATTGGGAAAAGGGAGCTGGACATGCACTCACGCTGCCCTGAGAGGAGGTGATGATCTGCTCTGGCTGCTCTTAGTCCTGGCCAGGGAAACTTGGCAGTCAGAGGATGTGTGGCTTGGGACAAGCCAACTCTGGGAGTCACCAGTGACCCATTAACCTCCCAGATTCCTTGCTGGCACCATCCACCTTTGTAGCCCAACTTGCAGGGGGCAGATGTGTCCTTGGGGATGTTTTGTGTTATTCCCCAGGTACGGTGCTGGTTCCTCTCCCTGTTTGTCATGGCAGAGCCAGAGCCAAGACCACGGGGCTCAGGACCTCTCACTGCTGAGCAAGGCTCTATCTGGAGACCCACAAAAGTTCCTATAACCCCTGGGGTGGTTTCAGAGCGTCTGTGCAGCAAAAGGTGAAGCCAGCCCTGACCCTCCCTTCCAGCTGCAGAGTGCATCATCAGCTCTGTCTCTGCAAACAGGGGAGGGAAATGCAAGTCAGATCTCCCTGCCAAAGGCACTGCTCCTGCTCTGCATGCAGGGTGCGGGTGCTCAGACAAGGGGAAATGCGGCAGAGGCTTTGAGGTGATGCAAAAAACCCACTTGGCTTTTTTTCTTTTCAAGTGCCTGTCCTTTTGGGCCAGAAAAAGTAGGCTGAAACAGGTTTTTTCTTTCTTGATCTTAATTTTCATTCTTGCTGTGTGTGTTTTGTTCCAGGATTTACTACACAGAGCCCTTCGTGCTGTTTCCACAGGCTGATTTGATATCTGGGGTCTGTGGCAGTTCTTCCCTGGCCTATAGATTTTGCTGGGTTCTTTTCTCCGCACTGCAACTTGCTATTAAATTTCCCTGTATGCCTTTGAGTGCTTTTGTGGAAGGATCCCACTGATGTGTTCACTATGATAATCATAACCCTGTGCTAATTACTTCCATCACAGATAACTGTGCTCGGCTCTGAAGCATTTCTCCTTCTCTTTATTCCTTTCTGCCTTCTCCTGTTCCTCCTCCTCCTGGGCAGCATCGCTGTTCTGTGTTCTGATCGTGAATGCCACCGAAGAATTGCTCCTTGCTAGAATACCCCAAGTAACTTGTTTGTAAAGCAGTACCATGTATTACACATCCCATAGTGATCCCTGCTCAAAATCTGTAATGGTCCCTTGTTAAGGTTTGGGCTGAGGGATCTCTGCAGACTGGGATGGCATTTTCCATAATTGATGTCCCACCAAAGGAGGTGATTTAATTCTGCTGAAGTCATATTTGTTTTCTACAAATCTCCCAAAGTTCATGAGGGCGATTAATCCAAGGATATGAGACTTTAATGGCACTGATGTATCATCCTGTGTTGAGCTCATCCCCACGTGCGAGGCAGGGTGATGCATGGGACGATGATGATGATGGAGGCTTTGAGCAGACCCTTGGAGCCCCGCTCTCAGGCAAGGTGAGATGCTTCACTCCATATGGATGCAGAGCAAGGCCAGGACTGTCCCCCTTTGAGGGAATTTGCAGTCCAAAAGTATGACTATGACACAATCCAGGACACATTTGCTGTAGAACCTGACTCAAAGATCATCCCATTACAAGTAAATGTAAAAGGCTTCTGAAGAGCAAAGCCTCCACAAGTGGAGTAACATCATGTTACATGTTCCTCTGCTCCCATCTGCTCTAGAACATTTTTCTACTGTATTTTCCAGCTTGGATGGTGCCAACTGGCTGGGGATCCAGGACTGCTGTCAGCTGGGTGCTGCTGTAGTTTTCTTCATGGATGAAGCTGAAGATTAGAGACATGTAACCTTTATACCCAAACCCTCCCTGGGGGTCCTTCCTACTCAAATCCTCCTGTTTGCCCTGTTTCCATAAGCTGGTTTCTGTGAGCTGCAACTTAATCAGGATGTTAATTTTAACCTTTTCTTGAAGGATTATGTTCCACCCTGCTTAGCTCCCAGAAATGCTGACACCCCATGGGCATTCCCTGGAACCGAATGTTTTTCTCCCTTCAAACTTTCCCATGTCTTTGCAGTTCTGCCTTATTACTTCTTTCTAATGGCGCCAACACAAATCCTTGGGCTTACTGAATAACTTTTGCTATGTGCTGGAATTAATAATTAATAATAGGCATCTGTCAGCTGAAAACTGCATTATTCAAAGAGGGATGATGTGGGTGGGCAGCTGCTCTCGCTGGTGGAACATCTCTCCTGTAGCATCATGTCACAGCATTAGGGGAAGGCTGGGTGATGTGCTGGGTATCAGTGGGTGTGTGGGAAGGGTGCAGGTAGTGATTCAGAACTGTGAAAGCACGCCTTGCCTGCTGCCAGTACCCATTTCTGGGGAGAAGGGTAGGAGGGATGGGTGTGAATCTCCCAGGGCTTTGTCAGGATCTTGGGAAGTCAATGGGACAGAAGGGAAGAGCTGCCAAGGTGGAGCCTGCTCTGCTTTCCGGGCTCTGCTGCTGTGACTCAGGGGGTTGGATCACAGGCTTGCCTAAGTGACAGTTTTGCAGCTTTTGTTTTCCTAACTTAAGTGGCTCGCTTGTTTCCCAGAAGGTTTTTCTGGGATTTTGCCTCCTGCCGTTTCCCTGGGGGGTTTTCAGTGAGTCCTCCATGGTGTCCTGCAATGCTGGAGCAGCCTGGGTGACCCACGGTGAGGGAAGAGCACGAGGTTTTCCCAGTGTTCCGTGTGGTGACGACAGGACTCCCTGAAAAGAGGATGCTCAAGTGTTTGCTTCAAGAAATACCTGGGAAAGAGATGCTGATGGATGGTAGCCTTTTGGAATTATTTTTCCCTCTCAAGGGCTTTTTATAAAGTAAGGGCAGGATAAGCATCATCTCCTGGTGCCGAGGGCGGCTTCAGCTTAGCAAGGAGCACTGCCACTGCCATGGGGTGACATTTCAGCACGGCAACAGCATGGTTCAAAATAGTAATGAGGATACAACTGTTGTTTGCACAGATGAATGTAGAAAGTGATGTGAAATGGCAAGAAACCCATTTGTCTGGAAACACAGGTTTCTTAGCACCCACTTAAGCCCTCTGACACATGACATTTCTTCCTCTGAGCTTCAAAGGAAGTGAAGGCTGTGAAAAGCAGGTTGTCTACCACGGGAAGGAGAAATGTGTCTCTAGATTAGAGCTGTCAGTCCACATTTGCTTTTTGCTGTGGAAAGGATGGGTTTGCCCAGGGGGCTGTGGGAACTTCCCTCTTTGTCCCCGCCTGTCCTCGCTGGGCAGGAGGATGCTGAGGATGGCCGTGGATGGAAGGCCTAAATGTTACCATTTTCCTCACTGCCATTGCAGTTAGTAAACACCATCTGCCTGCCAGTTTTTCTGGTGGAAACTGTTCAGGAAAAATGCGTGGGAAAAAAAATGCAGTTGCACAGAAGCGATGCTTTCAAATGGGTGCTTTCTACTTTTTTCATCAGCTGTTGCTGTCTTGTGAAGTACCAGTTACTAATTAGCCCTCGTATCTCATTAAAATCATAGTGAGTTTTTTTACCTACTGAAATTTTGTAAATAGCCTTTATTCTGGTCTTTAATGCTCAGTGATTGAAGTATTTATTGGATGCCACTTATGCAGCTCTGTGCCTGCGTTCATTTTCTTCTTAAGACATTTATTAAACCACTGCTTAGAGTTACTCCAGCCCATCTGGCATATTAAGTGCTTGTGCAGAGTGTACCCGACTTTCCCATCCACTTCCTCAATTAATATTAAATATTCAGGGGAATTGCATTTTATTCCCCCTCCTTGCCATCTGATCTTCGTGGCTGTAATGGCATATTTGAGTGGAAATGTGGCTCTAGCAGTGGAGTGTGAGCTCAGAGGTCAGGAGGTGGGTGCTGGGGGTGAGATCAAGGTGCCCTGTCCTGCACAGCAGTGGAGATTACAGCAGGCAGATGGCTCTGGTAATGGGTATCCTCAAAGCCGGGGATATCAAAGTCAAAAATATTATTCCACCTGATTCTGGCATAGCAGGAAAGGGTCTCCTGGAGGCAGGGATTTAATTCCACCCTGCCAGCCGTGTCGGCTCTGAAAGCTGCCCTGCATCCGCAGGGAGCAGCGAGGACGGGAAGCGCTGGGAATGAGCTGCCCTGGCAGAGCTCCGTGGGGAAGCACTTGTAGGAAACCTGTCTGCATTAGGCATGACAGCGACATGGTTTTACTGCTGTAAAACCTCGCAAACAAAAAGGAGAGCAGAATACGTCACTTGCCTGGTGATTATCCAAAGCTGGCTAAACCCCATGCCAGCAACAAAATCAGGGCTAAGAAAGGATTTAAGTGGCAGTAAAATATTCACAGCGGGGTCGAGGGCGGAAAGCATTTATTAGCTCTGAAGAGGCTCGCCTGCAGTAAAGAGGGGTCTGGCTTTATAGCTCTTCCCATTAGAAGGGAAAAGGTGCTGCTTGGACTATCCCAGCCTTAAACCTGTGCGCCTGGAGACAGAAATAAGAGATACTGAAGAGGAGGGTTTACAGAATTCTTACTCCGGGATGTTGTACAGTCTTTATAGCAGCATTGTGGCTGGCTTGGAATGTTGATAAGAAAATCTTTCCATATCTATTTTTCATTATCTATTTTTTTCTTTCTATCCTTTCCACAGGAAGAGAAGAAGCAAGAATTTATGGAAGGTGAAAGCACATGGAGTATTTCCCCTTGGAGGTGGCTGTGATCCTGCGTGTGTGCTGCTGTGCAAGATACCAGGACCTGGTGGAGAAGTGGCTCCTCGCTGAGCCAGCAGCCACCAGGGTGACCCCTGAGGTCCCTCACCAGGCACTGGGAGCACTTGGCTCCTGCCGTTCATCTCCATGGCTGGTGCTTTTCTTACCCCCCAATAAAGTGGACTCTGCTACTTCTGGAGGTCGTTGGGAGCTTGGCTTTGTCTCTCAGCCAGCTGGGCTGAGGGAATCTGAGGAGAGATGGAGCATTACAGACTCGTGTGTAGGTGCAGGCACACGCTTATCAGCATAAACTCAGTGTCTGTAATTTATGTTGATCCAAACAAGGCTGCAGAGATGCAGATCAGCTGTCTCATGCCTCATTAACATGCTCCAAACCTGCCTGTGCTGCTCTCAGCAGCAGCAGCACCGCCCCTGGGTCCTGTGGGGGATGTGTGGTGCTGGGGGGAGATGAGGCTCCGGGGCTTGTTTTGGGGTGAAGCTTGGATTCTGGCTGGGATTCTACTTTGCAGTGGAGCTGTGGTGGGTGTGAAGTCAGCAATGGTGTAATTGCTGTGTGTTTGTGAAATTCCTGCCCCAAAAAGACCTTCTCATGTCTCCAGCCATGCCCTGAGATGGATCTCCTTGGGAGGGCAGAGCTGGCCCATTTAGTGCTGTGCTCCTCTGTGCTTGCTTCCTATGTTTTCTTTGTCATGGCATTTTGTTTCCTGAAGATAGTATGGAAAAGGAAGGAAATAGCCCTTCAAGCTCTCTGCTCTCCACATGGAATCTGTGTGTTTTGATCTCTCTTTGGGCATCTGCATCTCCCTTCCCACTGCTTCCCCTTCTGGGGACCCAACATCCCAGTTTTTGGAGAGCCTGAGCAGCACTGCCAGGTGCAAACCCCATTCACACCACCCATCTCAGCCCCAATTTGCTGATATTCCTAAACAAAGCAGTGAAGAACTACCATGGAACTGCAGAGTCCTATGGAAATCCTACTTTTTCATCCCCAAATAGGAAAGACAGTGTTTAGCAATAATAATTCCTATGCAATGGGGGTGACTGACATGAGCAGCTCCTGGTGAGAGAGACAAACATGATGTTTCAGACAAAAGGAGACATTTCCTTTCCTTCCAGAGCTGCAGCCTGTGTTTTGCAAGTTAAATTTCTGTGATTCGACTGGAATCCACCTGGTGACGAGCTGGTTATTTAGTGACACGCTGCTCCGAGTTGCACACCCCCTACTTCTGGTATTTCTAAATTACCTGCCTATTAGAAATTAATCCTAAAGAAGGGCAAACACTCAGCGTGCTGACAGCCTGAGGGTTCACTGCCACCCCTTCAGTAATTATGAATTTGGCAGGTTCATGGCAAGAGGAGTGCAGGGAAGCCTTGAGTGAGGTGTTGCCCTCCCCAATGCCCAGGGGAGTGTGCAGAGGGAAAAAAAACACTCTTTTGATCATCTGGAGGTGGTGTTTTCTGCAGAGTGGGTGCCAGGTGGGCACAGAGGTGGTGCAGAGCCCTCCTCCATCTGTGCTGGATGGGAGCCGGGGGGGTCTCTTCCCAGATTTTGCTGACAATGTGTCTCCCCAAACTTGCCAAGGCAACAGAAGGGAAAATTAATCACAGGGAAGGCTGCTTGGAGCTGTGCTGGAAAACAGGCAGAAGTGACTCGCTGTGTTGTTTTCATTGGTACAATGTTCTAAATTGAATTTTAACCACTTCCATTACTTTTTTCTCTCTAGAGGTAGATCTACCCCGAGGCAGCCTATCCCGTGTCCCCACCTCTGCCAAGCAGGATCCTTCCTGGAAGCAACTGGAAGTTTCCAATTCCCACCTTCTCCCCTCCTTAGCTGCCGGTTTCTTTGCAACCTCCTGTGGGAATCACCTCCGTGAGCTGCTGTGGGTGTTTGCAAAGGGACAAGTGTCTTTGTGCCCTGCTTATGTCCCTTTGCTTCCAGGCACTTCTGTGTCCCCCTGGATCTCCCCAGCTCCCCCCTGTCCAGGGAAGCACCCGATGCAGGGGGAAGAATCCCTGCTGATGGGTAGTGATGAACATGTCCTCATCCCCACTTCTCCATTGTGTAAGACACGGCAGCCCCAAATTGCTGGCAGATTTTCAGTCTGAAGGGAGTTATCTCCTTTACTGTTCCCGTCTGGAAAATTGCGTATGGTGATATTTCCAGCTTGCAGCTCCCTGCACCCTGTGGTGACTCTCGTGCAGGCTGGGTGCAGCCAGATTTGCTCCTGACATACTTTTGTCACCTCCTCAAGCTGTTCCTCACAAGCTCAGCAGTTTAAATGTGCCTTTCAGTGGAAAATGCCAGGAGGAAATGGAAGTGTTTTTCCTCTTTTCTAATCAGAGTTGAGGGGTTTTCACCTGAACATGTGCCTGTCATCTGGAGTTATGAGAAGCTACAGAATGACTCGGTGCTCAGCAGATGCTGGGGAGTGCTTGGTGCAATGATCCACCTTGCTGGAACTGCAGAAACCTCACGACATCAATGGAAAACAGGCCAAGAAAAATAAATTTCCTTTATTCCACTTATTTATTTGTACTGAAGTGTCACCTCTGTTTTTATTTCATCACTTTCTGTCTTAGTGCTCCAGAGTTTGGCTGTTCAGTGCCATCAGTGGGCAAATAGCTGGAGGCTGAAAGTCTGCTCATGGCAGTGCAATAAAAAACCTTGGCTGGACAAGCCCAGTTTCTTGATTTCAGCAGGAATGGCACCAGGAGAGACCTGTAAGAGAAAGGAACATGTGGGGCTGCAGGTGGTGAACCAAACCAGAAGGCTGGATGAACAGAGGCACGGAATGTGCTGGGCTTTCCACACCGACCCACCTCAGCCATTGCTATTAAAATGAGATTTAGCATATTTCTCACCTAATTTAGCTTTATTTAGGATGCACAAACCAAATCTGGAACTATTTCCAACTGTCTCAAGAGAACCTGCCTTTGAGAAAACCCAGTTTGGAACAAGATGTGCACGACAGCTGTCTGTCTCTGGGTTTTAGACAGCTGCTCATCAACTTAATGACAATAAATGAACTCCCAGGTGGTCTTAAATGGTGTCTTTGGGATGTCCCTGTGCCTTAGGAGCTGCTTGGGTAGCCGTGTTTCTCTGTATTTTTGGTGATCGGATTTTTAAAATAGTCTGTTTGCCCTGCAGCTCTGGGGCTGGGTGGGGTGGGAGTGCTGCATGGCCCCTGAGCTTTGCTGTGCAGGTGGCTCAGCCATAAAAGGAGGAAAAATATACAGAGTCATAGAATAGAACCCTTAAAGACCTCCAAGAGCATCAAGTCCAACCTATGGCTGAGTTGCAACACAAAACCATGTCTAACCAGTACGTGCACCAGTCATAGATGTTGATAAAAACCTCTACATCAGCCCTGCTCTGGTTTAAACACACAGGAATTCCCTGCAGTCCCATCCCACTGGCCTGGAGCTACATCCTATGGCATCATCCCTTCAGTGGTACAGGCTGGTTACAGCTGCAGGAGCAGGGAGAGCCTTGTATGGGACAGGAACCCCCAGCTTGGTGGGGTTTTGGGGAAAGCATCTCTCCGTGGGATGTGGGGCTGGAGTCTCCTACTGTTCCTGTGGCTCTTGGCAATGCCTGCCGGGAGGAGCAGACAGCATCTGGAGCGCTGAGCACAAACACAGCCAGGGTGGGTTGACTCACGCCTGGTGGTGTTACTTGCCATGTGTTATAATCACCGAGAAACGCTTTGCCTGTGGTATCATTTTCTTTAAATATATCATTAGGGAAAATGACAGCCCAAATTGTGGGAGGATGTTAATGGCTCTGGAGTGGCAGACAGATTGCAGAAAATAGTTCCCTGCAAACACGTCGCAGGTGGGAGCTGGGAGAAGAGGAAGGGAGATGGGACGGGCACGTGTGAGCTGGGGCAGTGGTGGTGTGGGACAGCCCTGTTCCCTCCAGCATTTGGAAAGCCCTCTGCGCCTCTCTGCTGCTTTTCCTTGGGAGACTTTTGAGGGAGTGGGGTGAGGATTGGGCAGTGCAGGATCAGTGGAAAGAAAAAAATGTTTGTTTAAGCACTGCGTGATGCAGAAGTGCCTTGGCAAAGCGCAGCCAGGATGGAGCTGGCACCTCTGTCCTGCTGCCCCCGGCTGGGTGCTTGGCATAGGGTTTGTGGTCCTGCCCCTCTGCTACCCCTTACAGAGGGTCTGGATCTCCTCTTTGTGCTCTGTCAGAAAGTCCTTGTGGTCCCCAGGGCTGCTGAGATGAAGTTCCTGGTGTACAGCACCAGGACTCTTTCCATCCCTTGCATGAGCTCTGTTACCTCCTTTCTCTTATTGTGTGGAGAATAGCAAGGAACAAAATGAGGTTTGAACTTTGCAGCTCTCAAAGTTTTTTGTTTTTAATCAGCCATATGTCCTCAAAATTTTGTATTTCTGCTGAATCTCTGTAAGAGACAATAAAAAAAGAAAGACATTTAATTTCCATGCAGCAGCCCGCAGTTCCCAGGGATGCTGCACAAACACTGTGTATCCTGGTGGATAAAGGCCTTCTGCCTTGTTCTTCAAAGATTTTGTGCTTAAATCTTCTTGCACTGGAATTTTTACTGAAATTATTCCTCTCTGAGAGTGCTTAGCAGTGCAAGTTGCTCTCACATCGAGACATTAATTGCCTTGACCCAGGGGCTGCTCAGAGTAAATGTTGAGGGCTGTGGGGAGCCCAGCAGTGCCCTTTGCATCAGAGGAGTGGTGTGGAGATGGAGGGAGGCTCTTCTGAAAGAAAAACCCTGTGGAAGTGGTGCTTCAGCTAAACCTGCAGTCCTGAGCCTGCCCAGAGGCGAGGACAGCAGGATCCATTACTGGGAGTGTCAAAGGCGTTTCTGCTGGTGGCACAGCCACCCCATGCCCTTGGACAGGGTCCCTCCCCAGGTAGGAGCACCTTTAGGTGCTGGAAAGTGCTCTAAGGTCTTCCCAGAGTGTTTTTTCTCCAGGATTCCCAAGGTTTCCCCTCAGGGAGGTGGGAAAGACTGCCCTGTCCTTGGCCTCCCAGGGGGCACATGGTGGGGTCTGGTGGAGGGACCAAGAGAGAACGGGGTGCTGAGAAAGGAGATGGATGTGGCGGGGAGATGGTGACTGTGTGTGGCACAACGTGTGGCACATCCTGGCCTCTTCCAACCATCCCTTTACCCATTTAAGCGGAAAACTGCTTTTTGCTCTTCAATCTCCAAGCGGAATGGGCAGAATATTTCATTGTTGCGGCGTAGGCTGAGAGTGGATGAGAATGGGAGGGAGAGCAATGCATCTACCCAGGAGGTATTAAAGGGGTTTAGTTTTAGTTTCTCCAGTTATTTCTTTGCATATTTACATTTCTGAGACTGTCACATTGCTCCTGGCACCGCTCTGGGGTGACGGGCAGATTTATGGCTCCGCTGAGGGAGGTGTGGCCGTGCCTTCCTCCAGTGTGTCTGGTCCTGGGGTAGGAATATTTATAACCCACAGCCAGCCTGAATCATGTCCTTGCTTTTGATGGTGTTTCAGGGGTTTCCAGCTCTCCAGGGAAGTGGGGGACCCATCGTGCCACCTCCAGCACAGCAGATGGAGAGAAAAGGGATTTATTTACTATGAACAAGCTGGAAACACCCCCAAATGCTCCCCTCTGCCAGCAGTGGCAGTTGGGATGGAAAACACTTAAAAATGATGGAGTTGGCTGACTGTCATTAATGTTTTATCTCCTCCATGGCTGCTGCGTGGAAATGTTGTTTTGGGCTAGCAGTGCTCCCAGGCAGGGAACTTCCAAAGGGATAAATCAATGGGATAAATCAGATCCTGTTTGTGATGTGGGGCCCTGAGGAGATGTTGTGGCTGTTTTCTTAGCTTTCAGTTGTTTCTTCTTCAAATTGAAAGAAGAATTAATTAATGGAATTTACTTTAGAAAGGATTTTCTTCTAAAGCCAGTAAGAATTTAAGTGAAATGGCATTGAGTTGTCCTGGCTGATATGGGAGGGATGGATTCATCACAAGAAAAGCGTTTTCCTCACTAGGGCCGATAAACAGCCTGTAATGTGAATATTTTCACACATTCAAGTGAGATCTGACCCTCTGAGAAGTTTTTCTTAACACGGATCTCTGAATAAAATAATATTTCTGTAAAGCTACAAAAATAAATAACCACCCAACACGAATCTGGTGTTCCTATTCAGACAGAAAAAAAACGGTATTTCTTGAACAGAATCTGAAACACCTGAAATGTTGAGGAAAATCTCAGTTGTGTGGAACCAGTTGGCAAATCAAGAGCGGGGAAGGCTCAGACGGTCCCACCTGCACCAGATTCTTGTTGCTCTTCTGAGCTGATGAAGCTGGAAATAGTTATAGTAACTGTGAAAAGCTGGTACTGGGAAGGAGATGGGCTGGGTGGCCTGAGGGAATGTTCCATCCCTGGAGACACTGCTCACCACACAGGTATGATGTGCGAGAGGTGTGAGTGTGGAAAAGCTGCCCTTGCCTCAGCTATTTTTATGTGCATTGGTTTACGACTCTAATTCCACCTTAATTTTCCTTTGGCAGTTCTTCATGCCTGGTGTTTGATGCAGCAGGCGTGAGATGCTCTTTGATGCAATTACAGCTCCGGAGCTGGAGCGGGCTGGAACACCTGATTTAAATTCCAAGCCTACTGTGAGACAGATGAAAGCAGTCACTTGGATAGCTGCCGGCTCCTGAGTTTTGCCTCTGCTATCAGTGCAGGATCTCGAATTTGCTCCTTGGCTGGATGATATCACCACGATCCCAGCTTGAGGCTGCCTCGTGGGATTTTTAGTGTTGTGGTTTTTTTTCAGTCTTTCTGCTACTTAACTGCAGTTAAAAAGCATCAAGTGCTGCCTCTGGGTGAGGGAAAGCCTAGCTGATGAAATGCATGTTCTTTTAGTCTTGGGCAAATGTCCATTGTGACAGCCAACAAAGCTACATGGAGCTCAGTTCCTCAGGTACCCAACGGCAGGAGAGAGCCAGAAAAATGGATGGGATACGAGGCTGGTTAGTTCTGCTCTGAAGCTGAAAGGAAAATCCTCATTGAGGATGTTTCATGGACAATTACCCCCACGTCCAGTGCTCATGCTGGAAGAAATAACTTAGAGTTGAAACATGATTTGTAGATAAATTAGTGATAAACCGATTATCCCCTTCTGTTTGGCTTTTCCTGCTTATTTCATCCTTCACCTCTTCAAAAGGTCAGTTGGTAATTTGGGTGACTTGCCCACGCTCCAGCTGGGCACATCAGCTCTGTGTTTGCTCCCCAACCTCCCTTTTCCTCCTCCAGCTGCTGCAAGAGGGACTCAGCTCCTGGCAGGAGCTCCAGCATGTGCAGATGTGCTTCATCATCTCAGCTGCTGCTACATGAATATATTTATTTATTGCTGCTTTCACTAAATAAATAGCCAGAGCTTATCCACGTGGTTCTTGAGGAAACTGGAGATAGAAGAGACAGATAACAATAGGAAAACCTCTCGTGGCTGGTTTGTAGTAGTTCTGTCTAAAGTTCAGCAATCTGACCAGCATTAACCACATCTCCCATTAGTGCTTGATGTTCCTGTGGGATCCTTTCTGCTGAGGCACCTACATGCTGCAGGGAAAATGTGAAACAACTGCCATTTAAAGCAGTGCCAGAATGTGCATCTGAGATGAAAATAAGGATGTCACAAGTCAGCAGAGAGACATCAAAAAAGAGATTTTTCTCCATTCTCGCTTGTTCCTCTAAAGTCTCAAATCTCATTAGTGTTTAAGGCAGCAGCCAAGGGTATTTTGCTGAAATGAGCAGGACCCTGGGAGTCCCTGACAGGGTCCTGGGGTGCCCCACACCTCGAGCTGGAGGTGCTGCCCTACTGGGGAATCCCCTCTCCAAAGGGAATATGCCTCCCGTTTGTCTTCAATCGTTCTTATTCAATATCATCCTGAAAAAAACAATGAATCCACAAAATGACTCACTGAAGTGAGGGCAGGTCAAATTGTATGTTATTGTATGCCTTGCTGAGATGTTTTAAATCAGCAGAATTAGCTAATTAGACAAGCTCTCTGCTCTGTCCTACAATGTGCAGCCCCCGGCACTGGTGGGTGGGACCATCCTGCAGGATCTGTCCTGCTCTGAGTCCAGAGGTGTCTTGGAAGTGACAAGAGATGCTCAGCAGACTTTAATATCTGTCAGCTCATGAAGAGTCCTTACTTAAAAAAGGCAAAACAACCCCAACCCCCCTGGTTTACATCTGAGTGGAGAAGAGCAGATATTCAATTAAGGTTCTGATCCCTCTGTGCAATTACTGTGGCAAGGAAAGGAAACTGCCTGGTTATCTGCGAGTGCTGATAACTCGTCCTGCACCTCGCAGGCAAATTGCCATGAGCTGGGAAATTGTAAAAGCCAAAGTGCTGGGCTCCTGGCTGTGAGCTCCAGACAGACTCGAGCCCTGCTGTGCTCATGCTGGGGCTGGGGCTTTGCCTGGGGACTCCTCTGGGTGGAGTGAATCCCGGTGGAAGCCCGTGGAGGAAGGCAGAGCTGTCCAGCACGGACACAGCACAGAGGGATGAGCGTGGAGGAGCCTCCTGGGCCTGCTCCATCTCCCTGTGTGTCACTGCCTTAGGTCAGCCTGGACCTCAGGGTGGATTGATGACACACAAGTGTTTTGGGATGTTTAGTGAATGGCAGGAACAAGCAGAAGGTATTAGGTTTGTGTCTGTAGGAGCCACACCTGAGATACAGCACGGCTTGAGCTGTAGGCTTCGATCCAGAGGGCCTCTCCCCTCACATCCCAACATAAAATTGCTTTTTTGGATGGCTGTGTCTGCCCCAAGGGGAGCCCTGAGCCGTGCCTGAGTCTGGGGACAGGGATAAGGGGAAGGAGGAGGGTGGAAAAAGAGGAGAAGGAGGGTGGTCCACAGCAGGCTCCTGGGTGCCCGTGCTGCTGGGCTCCCCCAGCACTGCAGAGGGAGGAGGCTGTGCAGGTAACCCAGTGTCTCACCTTCCCTGCAGTGGTGTCCTCTGCACCATCCACTGGCTCTGGGGTGTAACTCAACCCATTTTGGCTCTGTGCTGGCAGCTCCTGGCCTCTAGTGAGAGCCCCAGGCTGCAGAGGTTCCAGTTAGGGGCTGTTTATAGAACATTCCCCTGCTCAGATCCATGGGTAGCTGGGGCAGGCCGGTGTTTCTGAGGAGGGTGGAAACAAAGCTTGAGGGGAACACAAAAATGTGGGACTCACTGAGGTTCTTATCTTCCATGGAGGCAGTTTCTCCGTGACACCATCAAGGGAGGAAGGGAAGTCCCACTGAGGTGACTTTCTGCAAGGACGAGAAAGCTCTCAAATCTCACAGATTTAAGGAGCAATTCCTCCTGTTTCCTGCTTATCCACAAACAGGAGGTGAAACCTCCTTTGCCCCCGGATGAGCAAGGCTGTGCTGCAGCCTGGATGGAGCTTGTGGAGCTCCCTGCAAAGCTCATAAAGCCTAGGCAATTTATCATCATTATCATTTTTATAACAACTGGAAAATAAGCTGGTAAAACTCCTCAGAAAGGAGATTTACTTCCTCAGCAACAGGCAGGGAAGGGATTATCCTCTTCTGTTATTTCTGCTCCCCTGAAGGAGACGGTGTTGGGAGCACTGTTGTGCTGTGTGGGGTGGCTCTGTGGAGAAAGACAGCTGGAAAAATTTCCCATGGACAAATGAGGCCTTGGGCTGCACCCTCTGGATTTACTCCTAGTTCAGAAGTGTGTGGGGGGTGCATCCTGCCTGAGCAGGACGGCATCCCTTGGTGTGGTGCTGGACCACAGGGCAGCCCTGGGAGTTGGGCAGTTGCTGGTAAAAATGGGTCTGTGCTCTTCTGTGCTGTCTTCTTTCCTAAATCCAGCTGGTGATGGGGAATTTCTGCTGTTCCTGGCTGTACAAAACAAAATTTTGTGGTTGTAATACAGATGCCTTTTTTCCAATTTCTTTTCACTGAAGAAAGTGGTTTCCTCCCTCTCCAGGGTGACTATAACATACACCGTAAAAGCAAGTTATGTTCTGTGGAAAATCAGTTTTCCTGTGTCCTTTTCCCACCTGCAGTGTCTCTGGGAAGGAAAGCAAGACATCATCCTGATGGTTTCATGTGGGGAGAGGTGCAGAGCCAGAGCAAACTGAAACAAAAAGGTACCATTTTTCATGAGACATTCCCATTTAAACACAGTGGTGAAGAGCTGACAAAGTGGGCAGAGTGGGAAACAGGAATAGGAAAGCTCCTCTGCTGAGCATCTCCAGCAGCCTGGCCTGGGGGAGATATTCCTGACATAAATATGGGCTTTCATTCAATTTGCAAATTAATTTTACCGTTTGCAGTTGCGTGAAGGGCCTCTGACATGTACCTGTGACTGAGACCGGGGTAGTGTCCAGATACTGAGGGATTTGCAATGAAATGGTGAAATCCCTTAAGCTTATTAGTGAATAATAGTGTTGGCTTTCAGTGGAGTTGGAGTAGCAATAGCATTTTAATTTTCCTGAAAGGTCCATGTAACACTGTGGCTGGTTCTCTCAGTAAGAACCACAGATAACTCCTTGCCAAGGAAAGCTTAAAGTTGTTCTCCAGCAAATTGACTTTTTTCTTCATTATTCCTTAGACTCTTATCTCTGATTCTGGGCTAAGGGATGCTAAACTTGAAGTATTTGAAACATTAAAAGTTGCAAGACACAGGCAGAAGTGGTCCCAGGACACAGGGTGCGGACAGTTGTGTGTGTCTGCAGGAGTTTTATGGTAATCAGGGGAGAAATGAGCTGAAATAAACTTTACTGGTGCATTGCTGTATGGCCTTCCCATGGAAGCTGTGCTATGAATCAAAAGAGCAATGAAAATTTCAATGTTCTCTCCAGTCACCATAAAATGACAGCAAAATCTTTGGGTCTCGCTGTCCCAGGCTGCAAAGAGCCTTGCTCTTGCTGAGCTATTGTGGCTGTAGCAATGCTCCTGACACAAAGTTTGGGTCGTTTCAGAGTTGGTTGGAGCCCCTGTGGTGGGAATCACATCTGTCCCAGTGGTCCTCTTCCAGTTTTGAGCAATTTCATTATTTTGGGGTTTGCTGGGAACATCTCAGCCTACCATGGCTCTGTCCTCGCTTGGTGTGTCTGTGATCTGAGTCAGCACAGGTCAAGCTCCAAATTTCACCAATATGGGGAAGATTTGGATTTTCCTTTGGCAAAATCTCAGGGGCTTGAGCTCAGCCTTCTCTTTCTGTGAATGCTCCTGTCAGGAACAGAAAGGCCAAATGGAAACTGTGGGACAGGAGGGATTAACTGTCCCACGTGCTTTCACCTGAGTTTTGTGAGGCAGGAGCTTCACTCAAATCACAATAATAATCAAACACTGTAAATACAGGTAGTTAAGGAGCATTAGGATTTGGCAGCTACCAGCAATCACCATATTTCTCTGGTTTATTAGGCTAGAGAGGGTGTAATTTGGAGTGCTGCTCCTGCATCTCCCCTGCGGTTCTTTTTACTCAGTGGATTATTAAACAATTCCAGGAGAACCATGCACAAGCCATTTGTTTTGCTCTGTTTTTTCCACTCTTTTTATTTTGTTTAATTTTTTTCTGTTACATGAGCCTTTGGGAACATAATGCTAAAAACATTATTAAGAAGCCATTGACCATACATGCCCTGCAGATTTCTCTGATAAAAACCACTGCCTATTGCTTTAGAGAAAGGAAGATTAAATACAGGGTGACTGCAAACATGTTCCTGGGAAGAGTGGGTGAAGTTGCAAAAGCAAAGACCTTCAGACGTCAGTGACGTCCTTTGTGGCTGACATGATGGCTCGGGGTCTGCGAGGACACCGGGCTCCTGTGGAGAGCTGTGGATTTATAGATGGCTCTTGTCCTCAGAAAGTGGAATTAGATGAGAACATTGTGACCTTAAAGCTTCCTGAATAACTCAATGCATGCGCTGAGCTGCGAGGTGGAGTGTGGAGGGGTCGTGTCGGGTTTGGACTGGGAAAAGGGTGATAAAGGGGAGAGCTGCTCTGGAGGAGGGGGTTGAGGCAGAGGTGAGCAGGGTGAGCAGGGTGAGGAAAGTGACTGTGGCTGGATTAGGGGTGTAAGAGTGCCTAACCCGCACCTGAATATTTCCTTTTGTCATCTTAAAAGGAGAGTAGGTGTGATGTTGTGGCCTGAGAAGAAGGAATCTGGAGAGCTGTCCCCTTCCCACCTCTTTGTTGGCTCTCAGGCAGCTTCTCTTTCCTCCTTGAACGTGCCCAGCCCAAGGTTTGTGATGCTTATGGGCAGCTGAATAACTACTGGATGCTGTCCTGCCCTGGAAGGAGGTGCTGGATCACTGATGAGCACGAGGCAAGCTTGGACCACACCTCCCAACCTCTGTGACTTGGACCTGCTGAGTGCCTGTGCACAGATGCCCTCTCTGTGTCTCTGAGCTCTGTGGATGGAGCCCGTGGCACACTGTGAGCACTGACAGCAATTTTCTAATGAGATGCAGAGCCCTTGTCAGCCCAGAGCTGGTGTTTGCCCGTGCATTTGAAACAAGCTGCTGCCAGCTTTAGTTCCAGGGTATTACCATTTGCACATTTTAACAGGGAGAAATCCTGCCTCATCTGGGAGCTGAGCTTTTGTGGATGGAGTGATCTGTGCCAGCCACACGGCTCAGATGCATTACCCAACCATTGCAAAAATGTAGCAAGGGCCGGATAAAAAGCTCTGCTGCTCTTCCAGAGGGCTGCTGGATGCAATTCACCGAAGCCTGAAGCTGTTATCTTCCTCTCTGGCTGTAAATTGTTCTGATCAACAATGTCTGAAAGACACTACATCAAAAGAAGTGGAATCAGATAGATAACAGGCCTTCGTAGGGAGCTGGAATTACTTGGCATTTGACTCGGTGGCTCTTGAAATGAGACATCTGCGTGTCCTGGGTACCGGCTCACCTGCTCCTCCTCGGTGCTAGTCTAGTGCTGTACCTTGGTCTGGATGCACCCCGGGTCAGCACAGCTGCAATGCTGTTGTTTTGGGGCAGTGCTTCTCCCTCAGTGCTACAGCTGGGTGAGGGGAACCCTTTTCCACCACCCGTGCATGGGCTGGTGCTGGAGGATGGAGAATACAATATTTTGGGGGAGAAGAAGCCCAGATGCTACTTTGGTAAGCACCCTGTGAAAAGTGATGCCAATCCCAGCCCTGGAGTCCTCCACTGCGGTGGGAGGGAGGTTGTTAACTCTGATTAGAACACTTGTGATTCCAACAAGGCCTTTCATTTCCACCCTGGCTCCTGTTCTGCATATTTGATGCCATTCTCTAGCGAGAGAGTGCAAATGTTAAGATGCCAGAGTAAGATTGCCCCAAGGTTCAGACACTAATGACAAGAATTATCGCAGTCTGAGTAGTTCAGGACTTGACAAAAGGTACAAAACAATTAAGCCGTGATTAACAATCGAGTGTTTCCGTAATTACAGAGCGAGGATTTTAGTTTAGGTTTTTAAAAGCCTTTTTATAAAAGGCTTTTACTGCCTTTTACAAAACAAAAGGAATCCAGTTGCAGAGACTGGTTTACTTAAAAAACCCACTGGTGATGTTGGGTAAGCAGAGAGGACCCAAGTGAAGCCCAGCCCCGTGTTATGATGTAGAAACTGCTGGTCCCGGCAGGATGCGGAGCCTCATTAACGCAGTGATGAAACAGCTCTGTACCCTTAGGTGACTGATTGTGTTGCACTGCCAGGGACTACTAAATACAAGCATTAAAAGATGACTTTTTTGACACCCTTGTCATCTCCCAGGCTTTCTTGAGGCGGTGCCCCTCAGTCCCTTTAAATATAAAACGATGAATTATTTTTGCATGGGGAAACATCTCACTGAACAGAAGAGAATTTAACTTCACTTTTTACATACAAAAACTTCTAAAAGCAGTTTTTAGAATTAAATGAGGGACTTAAATCAAGGGAGCAGGACAGAGAAATTAAAAGGTTTTGACAACGAGCCTGATCATCTGCGAAGAGGGAGGAAGTGGTGTGGGAGGTCAGTCCCGGATGATGCTGGTTGCCCTTTGCTGCCCACCCAGGAGGTGCCACGATGTAAATATAGCAGAGCACTGGGCCTGTTACATCCGTTTAACTTGTTAGCCTGTAAAGAACTGTCAACTGTATGGAAGAGGAAGCTGGGATAAATCATAAATAGTTTAATTATTAGGTAGTGCCATAAATATTCCCGCCAGCCTCCTGGGGATTGAAAAGGTCTTGTTTTCCCTCTTGCCAGCGACAAGGGAGTTGTTGCTGGCTGAGTCCAGCCTGACTGGGTTGTGTCCAGGGACCAGCAAGTCCCATGGGGTGAAGGGGAATTCAGCAGCTTGCTGGGGCTCCTGAGCCTTGTCTGAAAGCTCCTGAGGTCACTGGTAGGTTATTTATAAGCAATCAGAAATCAGGAGTGATTTGCTATTACCGAGAGATGCTAATTCAGATTCTAGAGGGGATTCATTAGCTGAAATGGCTTTGCTGTGTGCGAGTTGATGACAGCTCTCCGGGTGCAATGCCTCTGGCTCCAGGGGGGGACTCTGACACCTGTGGGAGCAGGAGGAGCCCCAAATAGAAGCAATCTGGCCCCAGTGGTTATCGGAGTCCACCTGGGCAATCTTTTCCCCCTGGATATCTTACTGTGGGGTGAACAACCCCAGCTCATCCTGCGGTCTCCCAGATGGCCCTTGAGGAGTGGATCCTCTTGATCTCGGAGGACTTTTTCAGCCTTAACACTACAATGTTTCTCTCCCCAGAGGGGATGTTTCCTTTCCATATTTTCCCCCAGGGCCACCGCAGGTCTGTGAAGCACTTCTTGCAGGAGACAGCACCCCTGGTTAGGAACAGCTCTTATTAAGCTCTTATTTGTTTGGGACAGTGTAAGACAAGGACAGAAAACCACACGAAGCAAGGAAATACATGGGCAGCGTGGCTGCAAATCATTCTGTTCCTCTTGGCAGAGGAGTTAACTGTTGAAGAAAATTGGGCAATTGGTGGTGCTGCCAGCTGTACAGTGCTTTTGCATGGCCAAGGTGGTGGAGCTAATTTTCAATCCTGCTGGGATGGAGAAAGCTGTGAATTACAGAGGGTGGAAAATGCCACAATGAAGAAATGAATAGAGGGAAAAAGTTGTTTTCTTCCCTTGTAATGTTTCTTGATATGAAAGAGACCTAGTTTTTAGCTAGAAGAGGACCAAGCATCTTGTATTTCGTGAGGGTTCTCTTACTGTTGACACGAAGTAGGCATCACTTATCATTTGCATACACAAGAGAAAGTGGGAAAAACCCTCTGCCTTTATTTTCCTGCTTCCAGTTCCTTCCTGGTGTAGGTGTTTGTCCTGACTCTGTAGGATCAGCTCGTTAATCAGCCACTGCTGCCCTTCCTGTAGGTTATTTGCAGGAAGGCTCAAGGAGAACCAAGGTGGATGTAAAACAGGACTGTCAGGAGACAGCAGAGCGGAGGGGACGTTGTCTGCCATGGAGCTGGGACCTGCAGGGAGTCCCTGCTTTTCCTGCCATGTCTGGGGTGTTTGCAGCATTTCCCTTGTCTGATACAGGGCAGAGCTTCCATTTGGAAGTGGATTTTAGCGGGGTCTCTATCTGGGAGGCACTCTGGTTCTTGGGACCACACTGGGGAGATGCCTCTGCCCCCATGGCTGGATCAGGGAAGTGCCTTTGTATCTGGGGCTGGTAGCTTGGCAATCAGCCACTACTCACTGGTGGCTCTGTGCCTCCCCAGCTCAGCCTGGCTCGCTCTGGCTGGCAGGGACTCAGAAACGCTCCTGCCTGCAAATAAAATCCTGCTCCATTTGGCACTTTGAAACAGAAAGGAAGGAGAAACACCTGTGAAGCAGAGAGTGAGGCTGTCAGCACTGGTTTGTGTTAGCGTGAACCCTCTCAATGCACTGAGGGGACAGAGCTGGGTTGCCTTTGCTTAATGCTTGCCAGGCTCTTTAGGAGAGGAATTAGCTCAGCACAGATGTAATTATTCCAGTAGGACGGTCGCTTCTGCAGGGCTGAAATTTTCCCGGCGCAAAGATTGTGGGGAGAGGGGAGGGGGCAGGAGTGTGAAGGTGAGGGACAGCCCAGTGTATTAATGAGCCTCAAACCATGGGAGGAATGAGCCTTCCAGCTGGGCTGGTGAAGCAGGGTCTGAGCTGTTCCAGTGGCTTTGGGCCCATGAACAGCCTCTGGTGGAAGCCCGGCTGTAAAGGTGGATACCTGAGGACTTTCTGCAGCAGAAATAATATCCCAGGCTTGGGATGCTGTGGGGGTAGGGGCAGCATTTGGTACTCTGAAGCCTTTCCTGCCCTAATTCCAGGTGAGATTATTCCCAGGCTTGTGACAGCCCTGAGTTATGGCTTGGGGGGGAAAAGTGTTGAAAGGGAGTCGATGAGGCTTGGACTTCACTAACAGAAAAGTTCCTTTGCTTTAGTAGACCCAGGGTATTTGTTTTGTAAGACATCTAATCTAGTCTTAATAGATCAACTATTCATGCATGTGCCATCTCTCTCAGCGCCCTATTTTGCCGTTCAGTTACCTGGAATGTGAGTGAAACCTTGGTCCATGCCCAGCCTGACTGTGCCACTGTCCACGTTGTGGGTCTGAAAAGGCTTCGCTGGTCTTTTCCTTGCATGGAAAGAGAAAGCGTTGCAAAAACGGTCCCTACTGTCCTTTCCTGCAGGAATTGCACAGTTGTGGCTCATGCCTTGCCATTTCCAGCCTCTCAATCAGAAGTTGTCCCTGGGACCTGGAGATCCCCTCTTGGGGCAGCAAAACCTCGGTGGAGATGGGAAACACAGGGATGATCTGTCCCATAGGGATCCTTTCCTCCAGAAGCATCAGGAATGAAGAGTCAGGTGTGAAAGGAAAGTTCTTAAAACAATAAAAAAAGATAAGCTAACCCCAGCAGTCAGGCCATCAGTCACCATCCACCAGCTCAGGAGGATGCTCTGGGCGTTTCTGTTTAACTCCCCAACACTTTGCTTTTGCCTTCTGCAGTGAGACGAGCTGTTTACTTAGAAAATAAATGTAATGTTTAAAAATACAGCAGGATGGATGTGCTTTAAAGCAGTCAGGGGGAAATGTGAGCGGCAGCTCTGAGGTGCCTGTCCCTGAGTGCCTGCAGCACATTTCCCTCTGCTGCGGTGCCTGCTCGCTGCTGGCTCCCAGCTCCTCGGCACAGGCTGTGGTTAGTGCTGGAGCAGGGTAAAAGGTTTCTGTTTATCTTGGGCTTGTTATTTCAAAAGGAAGACAGAATAAATACCAGGCAACAAAGCTTTTACCTCTTTGTCCATTGTGTAATGCAGGGACCACTTGTGATTAATAGAGGGTGACCTCAGCTCCAGAGAAGTTGGAATTAAAGCCAGGTGAATAATGGATTGTTTTTCTGCCTTTGTGGGTGGCTCCAGGAGAATCAAGTACTAATTTAATTTGGGCCTAATTTACAAAGATATTTTTTGTTAAGTTTAGGTTGTTTTTTCCTGCTGTAATATAAAAGAGTAATGTCAGCAAGGTGACGGCTTCAAAAAGCCACAACCTTGTGTCCAACATAAACCGCATGGATGTAGAAATACACATCTGATTTTGGCAGGGTGTTTGGGATACTTGTTGGGAGTATGTTGTTTTATTGTAATATTTATTTTCTTGAAGGGATATTTAATGGACAGATTGTAGAATCCTGGAATGGTTTCAATTGGAAAGGAAAGCTCATCTCATTTCACGCCCTGCCATGGGCAGGGACAACTTCCACTGGACCAGGTTGCTCCAAGCCCCATCCAATGTGACCATGAACACTTCCAGGGATGGAGCAACTTCAGCTTCTCTGGGCAAGCTGTGCCAGGGCCTCACCACCCTCACAGGGAAGAATTTTTCCCTAATATCCAATCTAAACCTAGATCAGTTTCAATTCCTGCACAGGCTGGGGCTTTGCAAGGCTCTGCTCTCCTCCCCGTTGGGGTAACCACCAGCATCCCTGAGCTGGTTCAACATCTTTTCCTCCAAAATACTGGAAAGCCAAGCCCTGCATTCACAGACTCCTTTGGCAGCAACACAACCTACAGGTTTTGTGTTGTCATCTCCTCACAGAAGGTAAAAACCAGAAGACAGAATGTGATTTGGGATTTTTGCTCCATATTTATGTTGTGTCTTCAAATTCCTCTGGAGTGTGATAAACCTTTCTGCTGGATTTCTGGGTCCAACCCTTCAACCATCAGTGTCAGCTTTTAGTACCTGGCACCAAAAGTCTTGCTGCAGGATTTAAAAGTATATTGGAAACAATTTTGTTGCAGGCAAGTTATTAAAAATTGAGTGATGTCAGACTATGTGTTGAAAGCAGTGTGAGTAGTTTAATATAGGTATAAATATTAAACTGTCTGTGGCAAGTGTATGAGAAAAACAATCCCTGAATGGTATAAGGAGGAATAGGTAAACATCACCTTTCAATACATTCACTTATAAGGATTCTGCCAAATTTAATTCAGACCTTCCATTTAGGTATATGGGGAAATAATTGCTACCAGTCATCATAAAGAAAAGTGTTGTTTTTCCACTTTTTGCTTCTGAATTTTCAGAAGTAACTTGGGAGTTGCTTCTATCCAGTTTGCTCTACTGGATGCTGAACACAGGGAGAGGCAGGTGGGTTTGAGGGTGTGGTGATGCTGTTGGGGCTGTGCTGCTGCACCAAGCACACGATTTTTCCCCTCCCTGTGTATTCAAACTCGTACTGTCTGCTTTGGAGCACGTAGCCCTGCCTAGTAAAAAGTTAAATTGTGCAATGTCCTGTTCCTTTAAGCAACTGATGGAGGTCAAGGATCTTGAAGTGGAAGAGGAGGGTCTCAGGAGGGAGTGGGAGTCAAGGGAGTTGGTTGCACGCAAGCCCTGCATTTGGGAAGAGCTTCACTGTAGGAACATCGTTCCCAAAGAAGCACTTGAAACTCAGACCCCTGAAGCCAGGCACTTAAAAACCAGTGAACTGTGGAGTTCCTGAGTTCTCCTACAAGGGTTGTTTCTACCATCAATTTTAAAAGCACATCTAAGGGATGTCTGAGAAATAAAACACCCAGAGATGGGCAATGGCTCTGTGGATCAAACAGCTTTACCCTGAGCATCTCCTATGCAGCCCCACCACCACTGCAGCTCAAGCTGCCCAGGTATGGCTCATCTCAGGTGAAGCTCCTTCTTTACTGACAGAGGCTTTGTCTGACCATTTGGGTCATTAAAGTGGAGTTTGCTTCATGTTTAGCAATCTGAAATTTTCCCTGTCTCCTGCAAAGAGCTGCAAACATTTATTCATTCCCGGGCTTTAACCTAATTCCTAGCCACAAGTATTAAATTTCTGCAAGGGACCAGAGAAGAGATGATAAAGCAGAAGCCCCAGTCAAATGGCACAGATGTGAAACAGCCTTTAATTGACTGTCTTTTGTCAAACGTAATTAAGTCCTACATTTCGTTGCAGTCCTTGGCTCACAGTCAGATCTCGAGAAGTCTTTGGTGATAAAGGAGTATTCTGGCTTCAAATGAGACTGATGAATTCTTGCAATCACTTGCACAGGAGGCACAACATTTTCTGTTGTACTGGCTGAAAGTAAAGCCGTGAGGCACTGCCAAAACCCGGGTTTCTGATTACAATGAAGTGCCAAGATGTCACTCCTCCTTCTGTGCAATTTGCTTGTGTATTCCTTCCACTCGTGTGAGCATCAGTTGCTTCACAGTTTGTCAGCTCTGGGTGGGCTCAGCTGCCCACCCTTCCTGTCAGAGCTTGCCTGTACATGCTTAAGAACATGCTTAAATCTCCAATATATCTATAATTCCTAATTTTAAAATTTTTTTCCCTCAGTGAGGATGGACTTCAACACCTATCCAAGTGTTTCATTGAACTGAGGGCCCAGGGCCCAGTGCTGTGTCTGCAAAGCCCCTGCCAGCACACCCAACGTGTTTTGCTGGGAACAAAAGTATCAGGAATTTAGATTCCTTTGTGCTGCTCACTGTCCTCCAGAATCAAGCATCACCTTTCCCCTGACCTATGAAAGAAAAACAAAAAAAACCTGTGATAAAATGAAGGAGCTGGGTCAGTGGTTTGAGTGGCAAACCCCAAGCCAGTCCATATAAAACTCTGTGACCTGGGAAGTTGGATCCTTCTGCAGACACCCGGGAAAGCTTGTGGTGAGCCTGCAGTGGGGAGTATTTGAGGCCCCTTTGTTAAGAGGCTGAGGATAACCAGGGAGATGCAGATGTGATGGCTCCTGTAAGGTTTTCATACCTCCTTGCAGAGGAAAAGGACTTGAAAATCTTTCCTTGCCTTGCTCTCTTTCTGTCTGCTGCATTATTGAATCTCACCTTCAGTCGCTGGATTTCTTATGTGCTGAAAGGAAATGAAATCTCTGCTGTGCTATTGTTGCTCCCTGCTCAGATAAATAACATTGTGCTGAATTCAGGGAATTGCATCCTGGCTTTTGCCTTCCAGAGGCACCACTCTGGGTAAGCATGGCTCTAACAGGTGGGAAGAGCTCAGAAGTGTTGCAGAGAAATCTTTAAATCCACACTTTTGAAGCTGGAACCTTTAATATCTAAGCAAAGCTACTGGGTGTTTTGGATGAGAGTGACTCCAGGAATTGTCACCTACCTGGAATCCAGCAGCAAAAGCTGAGTTTTGGTTGAGTTTCAACAGATGCATTGTCTTGTTTTTTGCCTGCTGGGCAAAAAGGGAAAAAAGGAGGAAACCCCCCCCTTTTCTGAATGAAATATATGTTCAGTCTCTGATTCCCTGGACATAGAGAGTCTTTGGGTTTCACACAGCTCAAAGCACAGCTCTGAAAGCAGAGGTATCAATGTGATATGAAAGGTTCTTATAGCACAGTTTTCCTTGTCCCCCAAATGAAGACAACAGAGAGGCAAACGTGAGCTGAGCTCACTGGGAATGTGGCTCATAGTCCAGCAATTCTGGGAGATCTCTGATAGACGAGAGGATAGATGGGAGGAAGGGCGGGGAGTTTTGGGGACAGCCTTAGAGGAGCTGAAGGTCGGGAGGGAGCTCAGGCTGCAGAGGGGATGGTTACTCTACAGCTGAGCCTGGAAAACGCGAGGCTGCACGGAGAGGGAGGCTGGTTTGGTTTGAGTGCTGTGGCCCCTCTCTGCTGGTGGCCTGCTCTGCAGTGGCCACGTGCCCCCTGGAGAGGGCATGGAGGACACTTGGCACGGTGGCTCTCAGCACCTTTTCCTTTGCCCGGTGTCTGTAGCATTTCTATTTTTGGACATTTTGGGACACCATTCCCCTGGGGCCCTGCTAAGATGTGAGAGCGGGTTCAGGTGACCACCTCTCCCTGTGATCTCTCTTTCAACCCTGCCCTCCTGCTGGTTGGCTGCTGACACTCAGGTCCTGTGAAGGGTGCCAAGAGGTTGGGTTTTTCTTGTGTTGATTCTTTCATCTCTTGCTGCAAAGGGCTGTTTCATTCTCTTTTGAGGTGTCTTTGCTGCTTCTCAGTTGCCCACGACCTCCAGACACTCAAGAAAGTTTGGAAAAGGATGAGTCTAATTCACTTTTTAATTAACTGAAGAAAAAATAATATATCCTTTGGAGAGAGAATGTTATTTTCCATCAAGGATTTCCTGATTCAGATTTAATTTCTGCCCAGAGGGAAATTTGAAGTGGCTTAATAAAAGCAGATAGGAGCGGAAACCTGAAGAGACTCAGCTCTGGCAAATAGCCCCTTTCTCAGAAATGTGATCAGAAAAGCTGGGAAGCTGAAAATTTGGGAGTCACCTGTCTGGGAAGGGAGATTTCCATCTTCAGGAGTAGGGAGTGCTTTTATCTGTAGCTCTGTGAGACCGCTTGCTTCACGCTGGAGGAGTGAAGGATGTGTGTGGATGTGTCTCCTAATGAACCCTGGGGATGTGGGAGAGGAATCCTTTTCCCGAAGAGATGCTGCCTCTCGGAGCAGGGTGGGCTCTGCTGCTCCTGCTGACACCCTGCAGGAAGAAAACCGATGTCATTCCTGAGGGTGACTTTTACTGGAAGTCCCGTGCAGCCAGTAATTAAAACACCGCAAGGCTTTCTCATAATGAGTTAATAATTTTCTAACACAGAAGATATTTTGACCAAAACAAACCTGGAGCCTGTTCTGGACTTGGTTGCTGGACAGGAATTTTGTGGTTGCTTAGGAACTGGCGATCAGTGCCTGATTACATCCAATATGGGCCGACAAAGGGCATTTTCATCAATATCATCATTATTTACTGCCATACGGTCCTACAGCAGCTTCCAAAGGGCTGCTTGTCCAGCTTGGAATTGTCTGAAAGCTAAGATATGAAAGGAAAAAGGTGAACAAAGATTGAAAATTTTTGATAGAGATCATCATGTGGAAAAACCCCTGGAATTCACTATAAAAAGATGTTGGCTTTGCCTTGAGGGACTTCCAGATTCAGGAGGCAGGTCAGGGAAGGCATTCCGAAAAACCCCAAAAAGCAGTAGTTTGTAAAAGAAGCTAAATAGCAAATGATGTGTATCAGAAATTGTGAAGCTCAGCCTGCTGATGAGGGACAAGAGCTTGAAGTCTGTAGCTATCAAGAGTAAGTACAAAAATTTTAAATATCATTAAACAGAAAAAAAATAATGCCAGCTGGTGTGTTCATCACTGGGTGACATGGTTCAATCAGCGCAGTAAGATCTGGTCAGTATTTCTCTGTGGCATTTAGCAAGACAGAACGATGTGCTTTATCTCCCTAATGGGAGATCAAATCGTTCCTGCTCCATCTCTAATCAGTGGTGTAGTACATTATATCTGCGTTGTCAAGGGGTACACTTAGAAATCAGTGTCCATGTAACCCGTGTCTGAGTGTCTCAGAAGATTGAGGTCTGCAGATGTTTGCTTTTAATCAACACCAGAAAAGCTGGGAAAGAGCTGGTTTATATTTTCAAAAGGCTGTCATTATGTCCCAGATGACTACAAGCCAGTAATCCTGGACAAAATAATGGTATAGGTGAAAGGGAATTCAAATGAGGAAGAATTAAAGGCTAGGGATAAAACTAATGGATTTATGAAACATAGATCCTTAGACGTCTGAATTCATTAGCTTAGTCATGGTTATTAGGTAGCTCTAATATTCCCATGGTTTTGCAAAGTGTTTGACATCGTTTCACATGGAATTTGGATTAATCCACCTGAGGGGGCACAGAGAAACAGTGGTGGGAGCAGGGAGCTGCAGGGATGGGGGATCCTTACCCCATGGTGGGAGCTTTGTTGGAGGACTGGCACTGATGAGGGCTCAGCCTCCATCAGCTCCAGCACTGGCCTTTTCAGGACAGAAAACCTCTTGCCGTGCTATTTGTTAGAGAACTGCACTTTTTTTTCCATTGCAATGTAATATTTATGGGTGAGGATGCAATCAGATAGAAAAGAACATTTTTTAAATGAAAAAAGATCATTTAAAAATAGTGATAGAATCTACCCAAGCAGTTGTACTCCACCCAAGAAGGTACTTGGATAAATTCTCAGCATTTGACTTAGCCCTGCTACGAACACCCAGATGTCACAGGGTCTGTGTCCAGAGGTACCCTCTTTACAGTGCTTCCAGCAACGGTGTCTTCCAAAGCCAAGACACGGGATCTTTGTGTCTTCCCAAGGATGCTGAGGGCTCCACAGGAACCAGAAGATCCCTGTTTAGAGCTGTGCCTCCCTGTCCATTCTGCCTCCTCAAGGACTGCTCCCAGCTGTGACTGGAAGCAGGGATCGATGCTGCCCAAACCTCTCTCTTCCTCCCAACATCACCCTGTTAGCAATGACCCAGAAGCAAGCCATGAAACCCCGGGAGAAACACAAATTCACCCCAAAACAGGACCCAAGCTGTCCATTCTTCTTGTGCTTCAGGTTTTTCCATCGACTGGAAAGGACCCAGGCGCTGTGAGAATCAGCCAGGAGTTGCTAAGTGACTGCTGCCCTCAGGGCACAACCTCCCCACGCCACCCCTCCTGGGTGAGGAATGCATCTCCACTGGCATCCCGTGCTGTCGCTTGGGTCTCCCAGGCTGAGTCATTCCTGCTGGGAGCAATGGGCTGCGCGGGTGCCACGCACTGGAGTGCTCAGCCCCCGGAGCACACCTCTCCCACTGGGCTGTGGCTGTCCACAGGGAGCATCCCAGTCCCCCACCACTCCAACATCCCATGGCACACAGGCAGTAAAGGTGTGCCTGCTGGCCAACATGCTGTGGTGACAATCAAAGACCTTGTCTGGATGTTTTTTGACTGTCCCTAGAGGGATCCCAAGTGTAGAGACGGGGAGAGCAAGCTATAGCGACGAAGGTGACATGAGATGCCGTCAGGAACTGGGATGCAGGCTTTGACCCCCTCTGGGTGTGCAAGCAAATGCTTGTGACATTCCTGTGGACTTCCAAGGTTTTTGTTTAATTTCTCAAGTTAAAGACAGTTCTAGGCTAACACAAAGTTGTTGTTTGGCTTATCTTCCCCCTGGTTTCACATGCTAGGTATGATTTCAGGTTAAAAGCTGTTTTTGCAGTGGCCTGGTGATATTAGAGGTGAATTGATGCAAAAGTGTCTTAAGGTCACCTCTTCCAGGAGGACAAATGAGATATTCTAGTCCACAGAAGCCAATGTTTTTAATGCCTGAATGGTCTCTCTTAAGAACATATTGCAAAGTAAAAGGAAATTTGGTTTAGTGCATTTCCCTGGCCAAGTGGAAAAAAATTATAAATGGTTGTGCTTTCAGGATGCTCCCCCTCATTTCTGGCATTGGAGGAGTGCAGTAGTGGTTGCATCCAAAGTGTGAGGACAGCTCCAGCACCTCTACAGAGGCAGCATCCAGAAGCCCATTCCCAGGCCATGGCAGATGCTCCACAGGCACGAACTGAACACCAGGACACACCTCAAAGCTTGTGATTAAGGGGAGAGGAGTGGGAGAGTATGAGGAAGCAGGGGCCAAATCAGAGCCTTTATTTTCATCAGTGCTATTGAACATGCTCTTATCCCATTGGCTTTGGGAAGCTTTTATGTAGAACGTGGAGTAAACACAGATTAGGAGGTGAAGGATTTTTTTCCACTAGGGTTTTGGCGTTGAAAAAGACTGCTGCAGATGAGCAGGGAATTGTGATCTGGTAGCATAATGTGGGAAACAAAGTCCTGTTTGGGCCTTGGGGTTTCTTCCAGAAAACATCAGGATGTTTAAGAAGCCCTGGGTGAGCTGTTGATGTGATCTGTGCAGAAAGCATAGCCTCACACAGCTAAGGAGCTCCAGGGCAGCTCTCCTGTCTTTGATTTGAGGCTTTTCTCCAAGCAGGGATGGTAAATTGCAGGTAGAAATAATTCCTGTCAAGGATCTTATGATGCTTCAAGTTGCCACAACCTTTCAGATAAACAGGGTGGAACAGTACAGTGAATTTTATAAGGAATCTCTAAAAATGTGCAGTGAACATAATGAAGCAAAATTGATCTGTTGTTTTCTGTCAGGAAACGAATATGGCACGAGGAGGGAAAAAGAAGATGGGCCAGAAAAATACAGTTGTACTCTTAAAATGGGTCAGTGCTTGGACAGCAGCTATCATCAGACATTAATGTTTTCACATTAAAAAAAGAGGAAAATTTAGGAGCTGTGTTTAGGCAGCTGCATCTCAACATCCAAGGATGAAAACACCAAACAACTCATTCAGCCCAAAGCCACATAAATTCATGATCTGAAGAGCAACCTTGAGACACTTGTGCTGGCCTTGCTGAGAGACAGGAATTTGGGAAGGGGAGAGTGAGTCTATGATCCAGATCTGGGCGAGTTTCACTTTACACAGGAAAGACAAAATCAGGAGTTAGCCAGGAAAAAAGCCATGGAGCAAATTTCCAGTGCATGGTGCCCTTGAGGGGATGGATGGCAAAAGGAGCAGGAGCAGCCACTGGTCACCTGGGCTGGGAAAAGCTCAGACATGTCCCTCAGCATGGCCTACAGTAACATGGGATCCCAAGAGAAATTATCTTGGAAACCTTCATCCCTTGGTGGAGTCCCAGGTGAATCAGTGGAACAGCTCTGCTCTTATTCCAAGTTCAAGTGGGCTGCCAGGAGAGCAAATCCTCAGGGAGGGGGCCAGAACCACCAGTGGGCTCATCCTAGGGTCCCAAACTGCATCTGGGACAATCCCAGAATCCTAGAACGGTTTGGGTTGGAAGGAACGCGCCATATCTGGACCCTGATACCCCTGAGGCTTTTCCGTTCCTGCAGGTTTGTACAACTGGTCGTGTCTCACCCCAGCAGCAGGGAACAGGCTTCCTTTGGCACCTGCAGCGAGCTGCACCTTCTGAAGATTCTGCTCAGAGCTGGGGAGGACACAGCCCCTGCTCCTGGCACTGAGCCACAGCCTGAGGGATGACCTGGGAACTGGCAAAAAGAATTTCCTAAATTATTTCCTAAAGGCTTTCATGTGCTTTTAAAACACACCCCATCATCCGAGGCTGTGATTAAGCAGAGATCTGTCTGGTGCTTTAATGCACCCACTGTGTAGGCTCAGCAGCGGCAAAGGGATTTCTGGGGATGGAAAAGGTCCCGGTGTCATTGCTGGGATGGGAGGAAGAGGATGGTGCTGGCAGACCTGCACAGAGGGAGTGGGGGAACGCTCCTGCCCAAAGCCAGTGATGAACTGCGAACAGGCTTGGGGAAGGTGGATAGCCTGGCAGTGGTAAGAAGTTGGAATTCACTGCTGTGGATGTTTATGGCAGTGCCAGCAGGGCTCACGCTTATGGCAGCACGAATTTACTGCTGGATTCTGATGCTGCCATAAACATTTTCAGCTCTCCCAAATTTGGGCTGGCTCTCCAGAGCCCTGTTCCATGGCACAGGCAGAGATGTGCTCCAAGTGCAGGCAGCTGCCAGCCCCGTCTCCCAGGGGTTGAAGGAGCAGCACTTTCCTCCAGCTTCAGGGGGCTGCACGTGCTTCATCCTACTCCTTCATTAGGTTTTGCTGTGTCTCCTTGTTAAGGAACAAAAAACCCAACAGCCCCTGGGTAACCAGGAAATGATTTTTCAATCTTCTCCTTGAGGAGGGCAGCTCCACTTGATGTTTCTTAGAATAAAAGCAAATCTTTTTTCTTTCTTTCTTCCTTTTTCCTAGAAATTTTCATCCACGTCATCTGGTTGCCAGAGGCGACATTTTCCGCAGCTGAGGTGCCTGATGTCATGGGAGGAGGCTGTGAAGGACTCTGAGTATTTCTGTTTCACGTTTTTTCTGTTTATTTGCAATCAAGGTCACCATGTCTCTTACCCAGGGTTTAGCTCTTACTTTAGCAGGAGCTTTCAAGAAAATGTTAGTTGCATCTTTTATTTCTGGGAAAAATTCTGTACAAAGTCAACTGAAACTGCCTGAAATTCATCTAGGATTGAGCTAGGAATTAAAAAGGGATGGGAAAGTTTGCTCTGAACTTGTGATCTTTGTTTGTTCTGTTTGGATCCTTGTGCTGTGTGTGCCTTCAGGGAAACCAGCACATCAACTGAACAAAATCCTCTGGGAAAGGAAAGGAGAAGAAACCGAAAGCTTTTTTGCAAAAATATTCATCAAGCAAAACTTTCAAGCCTAGTACATTTCCATCCTGGAAATAAATGCCTCCTACAGACCCCCAAACCACCAGGGTTTACTGCAGTTTTATGTGGAAGGCACCTAGGTACAGTGGTGAAGTTCAAGGATTTGTGCAGGCAAAACCCGTGCCAGGGCTTCCCCACCCTCGCAGGGAAGAATTTCTTCCCAGTATCCAATCTAACTCTGCCCTCTGTCAGTGGGAGGCCATTCCTCCTTGTCCTGTCACTCCACGCCCTTGTCCCAAGGCCCTCTCTGGCTCTCTTGGAGCCCCTTTAGGCACTGGAAAGGGCTCTAAGGTCTCCCTGGAGCCTTCTCTTTTCCAGGCTGAGCAACCCCAGCTCTCAGCCTGTCTCCAGAGCAGAGGGGCTCCAGAACTCTGAGCACCTTTGTGGCTTCCTCTGGACTCTTTTCAGCAGGTCCAATCGTCCAAACAGGATGTTTGGTTCCTGGTCCCCGTGGTGAGTGGGGGGAAGGACTGAAGGTATCAAACTCTTCCTTTGACATATTGAAGATAATTGTTTTCCCCTGAAAATTTGGCAGCACTTGCACTTGTCAGTGCCTGTCAGGAAGATCTTTTGCATTTCCCATCCCCTGGAGTGGAGGCTGCCTATCAAGTGTCTCTTCTCCACAGTTTAATGTTTCTGGTAAAGCTACTAATTTGATTTTTAGATTTTGTCTGAACAGAATTAGCACATATCACACATTGGAGCTGCCAGTTAAGGGAAAAGCCAAGGAATGGTCAGGGGAATGAAAGAAGTTATCCCTCCTGGGGCTACATCAGCAGACAAAGCCCAGATGGTAAAAGTCCCTGTGATCCGTGCACATCACAGAGATGACAGTGACAGAAGGGGATGATGAGCAGGGCATTGGGACGGGTTCTGCCCCAATTAGGAGTGAATGTTTGCAGGGTGAGGGTGCCACTGCATGGGCTGGGCTGTCCCTGCCCTTGGTGGAGAGCATCATCTGTTTGGAAATTGAGCAGATGAGGTGGTGGCTGCACATCTGGGTGGGGCTGAGACTGACCCTCTGCGTGCCATGGCTGGGGGAGAGGGGAGGGGAGCAGGGCCACCCAGTCCCCTCCTGCTGTGCTGGTGCTGGGGAAGGCTGGAGTTTATATCGCTCAGGGAACACTGGCACCACAAAGGGATTCTATTCTTCTGGTATTTACTGATGACATCCCCATTTCTCCTCCTTTTTATCTAATAAGTGCCATCTCTCCCACAGGCAGAATCTCAGCCAAAACATTAAGATGCAGAATTAAGTCAAGGGCTAGATGCAAAAACCAGCCCAGAGAGACACATCTGTGGCTCTGCTAACCCTTGCAATGTCCCAGCTTCAAGGGAAGACCATCAGGATGATTTTCCAGGGAGACTTGCAGCTCAGTGTGACTCCCATAACCTGCTGATGATGCTGGGGGTGGTTCTTGGAAAAGGCAAAGCCGTCTCCTTGCTCTGGACAGGGTCACTGACGATGTGTGCTGAGGAGCACACCAGGAGTTAGCAAGACGCTGAGCACGAGTCTCCTCTCCCAACACAGCTGCTTCCCACAAGGCTCACTCCAGCACCTGCAGGGAACACTGCTTGCAAGGGAACACGTGGTGTCTGTCACACCTGGGAATGTCACTGCGAGGTCAGTGGAGAGCAGCTTTGGGGCTTTGTAAGTGCTGTGGCAAGATCCACTCAAGGAGAGCTCAGGCCCCACTAACCTTCCACTAGAGAGAAGTTCCTACGGGTTCAGGTGTCCTCGCTCTGTCCTAGGTGTGAGAAAGCCCGGTGTGCATTCCCTGGGATGGAAGAGCTGAGCAGACAGTGAGAACAAAGCCATATGCTGCATGTCAGCATTTCCATCTTGTGCTTCTAAATACCCCACCAGGATCGCAGCATTTTCCTCACTTTTGAGTTTTATTGGAGAATAAAAGCCTAATAGAAGGCAGAATGAACTCCATGTTTTCTGCTTCAGCATCACCTGCTGGTTCCAATGGGAATTTGCAAACTCGTGGGAGAGCTCGGGAGGTGTTGGGCAGGAGGTGCCAACCAGCCCATTCCACAGGCTCTGGGATTTGTAGTGGGATGCACGGGTGCTTCTCTGGAACAGCTCACAACCTGAAAACTTCAGTGAAGAAAACAAGGGCAGAGAGGGCAGTAATAAGACAGCTTGTTAAACCATTAAATCTTACTATTATATTCTGAGGTTCACAATGAGGAGACAATAAAAGGCATCCTTGGGCAAAATTTACCAACCACCCTTGGTGACTGTGGCCCTGAACTGCTTTAATATCTACTTCAAAGTTAGTAGAAGTAACCCCAAGCATATTGCAAAATCTAATTCACCTTGTATGAAAGATCAAAGCCTGCAGGAAAGCAAAAATCTAAGCCTCCAAAAGTATAATTGTCCCTCAGCATTATTAAAAATGCCATTTCCCTTCTTCTTCCATTTCCTCAGCCCTCATCCAGATCTTCTTGAGACCAACGGATAGCATGAGATGACGCCCCAGCTTGTAGGATGACCCCATACACAGATAAGGTTTCAAGTGTGGTTTATAATTTTTGGACTTCTAAAATTCTTATTTTAAGAACAGAGTGTTTGAAAACTCCAGGAGAACTTTTTTTCTTTTTTTGTTCTTCATTCTGTTTTCTCATTTGGATTAACTCTCCGTGCAGAATGGGGACCCAATCCATCTGCACCAAACCTCAGCCATAGGGAAACCTTGGGAAGAACTTGTAGAAACATCTTTCTGGAACAGCACAGGTCACCAGATCCACAGCTCGTGAGACAGACGGCGTCAGGACAGGGAGGAAAAATTGTTCCCAGGATTTTCCCTAACCTCTGCAGATTTTTAATATGTTAGAACTAGAAAGCTTCAGTCATGCATCAGGATTGTATCAGGAAGCCTTCAGCATATATAGTAATAATAAAAAGTAGAGAAATGTGGAAATGGTCTCCCAAAGTTTCCTCAGAAATTAATTCAGTGAAATCCTAAAGGAATTAGATGTCTAAGGCTGTTTCTGCATTCTCCAAGGCAGCTCTGTCACTACTTTCTCACTCCAAAATATGGAGGTTTGGTGCTCAGATGTCAAAATGAAGCCTGGGGAAGGAATAGGTTTCCTGTCTGACATAGTGTGTGTAATAAAGCATCCCTTAATTACTGGATTGAATCAGAGACATGTCTAATGAAAAAAAAAAAAAGAAGAA
>VYZQ01031189.1:0-26318 GCA_013400655.1 Mystacornis crossleyi | reverse complement strand
TTTTTTTTTGTTTTGTTTCTCAATGTGGAAGTTTGCTTTTGGTCAGTGCTTATTACTATCTGTGGTCTTGTGCCAAAGCCCTTCTGCCTTTGTTCTTTTGCAGCAGATAAGGCTGGGCTCTTATGAAGTGCCTCCGACAGGCCACAGCGCGTGCCTCCAGCCTTGTGCCTCTCTCACTACAGGACATGTGAGCCACTGCAGCTGTTGCTGGCCCAGCAGCTGGGGCTCTTGCATTGTTTTTTTACTCTCATCTGCACTAACCCTTCTCCCAGCTAAATCCTTCAGAATGTGGATATCACGGTCTTGCAGCTGTCTCTTTGGATGCTCATACTCAGCAGCAAGCCTGAAATGGAGACACAGAGCTTGCCCTGAAGCCACAGCAAGGACACCAGGAGCTCCCCAGGAGCTCCCCAGGGCTGATCTGGACTCCATCAAGTGGTAACCAAGCCTGTTAATATCTCTGGCTCAAGGTTTCCCTGTTCCAAAACAGGGATGCTAAAGCCTCTTTGCCTGACGAGGAGTAAATTTCTCAGCCTTTCCTCAGACCACAGCCCTTGCAAAAGTGCCATATAGGGCTCAGTCAGCTCGTCAGGCTGCTTGCCCAAGAGGGTGTCCAGAGCCCCACTCCTGCACGGCCTCTCTCAGTGCTGTGGCTCTGCCCAGCTCCTGGCAATGCTGCGCAGTTGGAGGAGAGGCTTTGAAGGACTGGGGAGGAGGAGAGGGCTGGTCTCAGGAGAAGTGTAGGTGCAGGAGTGAGTTACGGGTGTTGGCAGTGTCTGGGCTTGCCTCTCCAGCGTGAAAGCCATATTGCTGTCTTCTACCAACCCTGCACCTGGACTGTCGGCACTTCCCTCTGACTTCACGTCAGCATTGCTTGGTTGATCTCCCCAGCACATCCTATCCTCCCAGCAGGCTGGGAGGGCTGCAGGGAGACACGCCTGTCACCTCACTGTGGAAACAGACTTGTCCATCAGTAGTCAGAAACCTTGGCCACAAGGCATACGGTACAAGTAGGTGGGTGCCAAGTCCAGGGACTAAAACACCCTCGGGATGGGGTTTAAAAATCTCCCTTATCTAGTTACATGCTTCCCTTCTGAAAATGTTAAACCTGTTTTTATTGTCCTATTTTATTAAAGAGCTTTGCTAGGAAAGCAAAAGCCCATTTCAGGTCATGACTGGCTGGAACCTTTCTGGACTTAAATACATTCGGCTTCCTACTTTGCAATAGCCAGTAGAGATAGCCAATGCAGAAATCAAATCAATTCTGTTAACTCTTGGTGCCTTTTAAAATATGTCTCTGGTAGTTTTGGATGATGAGCTTCCAGCCTCCTGCCTAATTATGGCTCGATGGTATATCAGAGGAAATCAGATCTTAAATTAGATCTTACAAATGACTTTGGGCAGTGAGCGTGTAACCTTCACTTGCAAGTAACGCAATCCAGTCCTCTCTAGTTCATGGATGTATTGCTTCACAGTAAGGGTCTTCAAGTTTGGGAGGATTATTTTTGTTCTGCTTTTGAAAACAGTTCAGAAAAATCAGGAGCAGGTGGCCATGGGGAAAGGCCCTGGCTTCATCAGCAGCTCAGCTGGTTGGACGTAGGGGCCATTTCTGCTTCCCTACCCTGCTGCTTGAAGAGTTCAGTACTGCAGCATTCCTGGCTGCAAATGTGTCCTCTTTCCCATGCCAGGGCAGCAGCATCAGGGGATTGCAGTACCTGGTGCCTCCTTCCTCTGAGCATGGGTATTTTGGGACCAAGGTCAAATTTGTCAAGCATTTTCCTGTGGTTATTATTATTTTTGTAATGTAATACAGGGAGAATATTCCTGATGTCTCAGATTACAATAAGGCAGTTTGACAGTACAGACTCAACTTCCAAAACAAATCAAAATGTAGTGGCAGTTCCTACATGAGACACAAGACTAGGGAGCGAACTTGAAAGGAAAAATAAATTAACAAAGCCAGTTCTATCAGAACTGGAACTGAGACAGTATTATTCATTCAAGGGCAGTTTCACTTTTAAGAAGCTTAGTTTGTTTTAATAAGCCAGGATTGTGCTCGTAACACTGCTAAAGAGCTTATATTTAATGCTTTAATCTGTCCCATTCAAATGGCACAATTTCCACGCTACCTACCTTTGCATTAGCACATATCCCAACTAAATCCTAAATCCTGCAAATGAGGCACTGCACTCTGCTTTCCATCTGATCGCGTTTGGAGTAATTTTATGTTTTATTCTGCAGAATATGACAAGAAAATGCCTGATTCCTGATCCATGTTTGTGCTCGGCCCAGCCATCCACGCCTGGGCCTTTGCTAGGTCTCCAAAGCACTGCGTGACTTTGGATGCTCTTGATCAGGGTTTCCTCACCATCCCACTGTTGTAGCAGGGTCGGCCCTTTCCTGAGTGAAAAGGGCCATCGTTGGAGCCGTGCCCAAATTGCTATGGGAGTACAGGTTTTTTAATGACCACTGCCACTTGCTTCAGTAGGCAGGAAGCACCTGAGTGCTCCACTGCCTCCTCGGAGATGGAGGCTATCGAGCCAGCCCAGCTGAGTTGGTTGTGCTGGCAGTGCTTTTGAAGCAGCCCTCGGGCAGGAGGTCGGGGTTTCAGCTTCCTGAGGTTGCACATTCAGCTGGCTAATGGGGCAGCCTGTCTATCTTTCTGCAAGCAGAGATTGTTACAGGAAAAGCAGAGAGTTTTCACTGCGCATTGTCCCCGACAGCAAGATAAGACTGATTACCACCCAGGGTTTTTCTCCAGTCATTCAGGTTTGGACTGTTTCACCTCCTGCCTCCACTTTCCCTTTTTATTTTTAAAAATAGAGAATGTTGGGGCAGCACAAAACAGGTTCCTTGGCAAAGGGAGAGATGAACACTAAAGTCAAATCGGTACTTTTATTAAAGTACTGAAGTAAGATCCTTTTCTCAGAAGAGTTTTCTTTAGTGCACAAGCAATGAGAGAAAAGTGCTAAACTTTAACAGAAATTGAAAGAGGAAGGGCAATTCTGACATGGCCTTTGTAAGTTGTGCCGAGAAGAGCTCCCAATCCCGCTAAAATAGTTGATTAAATCCTTTCTTTTTTCTGAGGCTGGCATTTCAGATTTGAGCCTGTGATGTATTATTTCTGTACATCTTTTTGTGTAAAACTGTGCTGTTTTCCACTGAGTCCAGGTGAAGAGTAACCTGAAGGCTTTACCCGTGGCCACTCTTAGCCGTGTGGTGGACAATCATGACCAAGATCTGACATTCTGTGTTACAGTAGCTACTGCACCAACAGTGCGTGGGGGAGCGACCTCTCAGTGTTACCTCTCTCGGCTGCCTTTGCAGAGAAGCTGAAGAAGCCCCACTGAAATGCACGGGGGCATCTTTCACCAACACCGAACTTGTGTCCTCTGCGCACAATTACCTGGAAAACACTACGAGCAACTCCTGCCTTTCCAAGGGCTTCTATTGTAGGTAGGACGTGTTCCTTTTTTCAGGAGGCGGTTTTGCCTGCGCCTTTGTTATACACACGGAACTTGTATTATACATTGCATTACATTGTTTAGAGTTTGTTTTACACGCGGAACTTGTATTACGCATCTCATTACATTGTTTAGTTTGTATTTTATGCCGTGAAGCCGAATAAACCGGTTTGATTTGTAGCCCGTGCACTGCCAATGGAGCCGTGGAGCCCCCGGGCGTGTGTGCGGGGCCTGGCCATTCCCGCGCGGCCCGGTTTTCCCCTTATCGGGAGGGGAGGGGGCGGGAGGCCGCCCGGCTCCTCTCTCTCCGCGGGGGCCCCGAGAAACGCCCCCTGACCGCCGGGGAGAAGGAGGGGCGCGGCCTCGCTCCGCGCATGCGCAGCGCCGATCTCACCGCCTCCCCACAAGCCTCGCGAGATCGCAGGTGACGCCTGGGCTCGGCTGGGGCTCGGGCAGGCGGGACGATGGCAGCCGCAGCCGGGCGGCTCCTGGCGGTGACCGTGGCTCGCTCGGGGCGTGCGGGCTGGGGCGGGCCGCTCCGGGCCCCGGCTGTGCCCCTGGTGCCCTCCCGGGGCGCCACCGTCACCCGCAGCGGCGCCATTTTGCCCAAGCCAGTTAAGGTGAGTGAGGGGCGAGCGGGCGGAGGCGGCAGCAACGGGCGGCAGCGGTGGCCAATCGCTGCGTGCGCCGCTGCTGTGGGCGGGGCGACGGGGATGAGTGACAGCGCACGGGCCAATGAGCGGGGCGGCTGTGGGCGGGGATGCCGGAAGGAGACGGGAGCGGCCCCGCGTCCCCCCGAGCGGGCGGGGCTGCGGCGTACGGGGGAGATCAACTCCCGTCTGCGCACTGCCCCTTGGCACCGGCCATCGCCCCCACCTTTCTAAGACACGGCTGTTCCCTGCTTCGGGCTCCCCGCTCGCTCGTGCGGGAGTATTTATAGTACTATAATGCTATAATAAAGCCCCATGCGTGACCGGCACCAGGGACGCAAAGCGTTCTTCCCGCCGCTTCACGGGCCCTCCGCCCGCCTGTGGAGCCGGGAGTGCGCCGGTTCAGCCAAAGCGCGACTTGCTTGGATGTAAAGATCCACCTTTTGCAAATCGACTCTTTGCAGACGCCCTTCGGCCTCCTCAGAGTGTTCAGCGTCGTGATCCCTTTCCTGTATGTTGGTACTCAGATCAGTAAGAACTTTGCAGCCTTACTTGAAGAACATGATATCTTTGTGCCAGAGGATGACGATGACGATGATTAAAGGGTACGTCATTAACTGCACCAGCAATCTGATTATTTGTGCTTCCCGTTTGGCTTGGGGCAGGGAGGAGAATCTCAGACAAGGAAATACAGCCAGCAACAGCTTGAAAGACGCACTTGCAGTTAAACACATGGACACAGGTTTGCCTTTGGCTATGAACTTTCTTGTTTTATACCAGAGTAGGCCAGACTGGTATCTGTGCAATCTCTACACCATGCATTTCTTAGAGACTGATGGAAAACCTGATGGTGTTTTGGATCTTGTCAGCCGAATCAGAAATAAAATGTAGTCAGTGAGGGTCTGTACTGCAGACAACAGAGAGGCTTTAGTGTTCCTACAATACACATCCAGAGAAGGACAACAGAGCCGGTGAAAGGTGGTGGCTTCGGGAGCTGAGATGTTTAGCCTGGTGAAAAGAAGGCTCAGGGGAGAACTTATCAATCTACAACTACCTGAAAGGAGGCTGTAGCCAGGTAGGATTCAGTCTCTTTTCCCAAGTAACAAACAATAGGACAAGAGGAAATAGCTACAGGTTGTGCTAGGCAAGGTTTAGATTGGATATTAGGAAACATTTCTTCACTGAAAGGGTTGTCCAGCATTGGAACAGGCTGCCCAGGGGAATGGTGGAGTCACCTGCCCTGGAGGTATTTATACAAACGAGATGTAGATGAGGCACGTAAGGACATGGTTTAACAGTGGACTTGGCAGTGCTGGGTTAACAGTTAGGACTGAATGAACTTGAAGGTCTTTTCCAACCTAAACGATTCAGTGATTTTCTTCTACTGGTTTACCTGTTTTAGAAGTCTTCTCCTAACTCACAGAATGACTCTTTTAAAAACCAAAATCACTTATTGTCTGAAATTCTGATATAGGTGAACAATTTAAGAGAATTCCAGAACCCATCAGAACAGACTGTCTGGTGGGTGTTACAGTACTGATCTCTGGAGCAGTTGGACCATTCAGGCTTATTGTAGAAAGGCAGAGTGGAAATAATTCACCTTTATCTGTACCTTTATATGCTACACTTCCTACCATTTTATGTTGCTCTGTTTGGCTTGCCCTTGTGTAAAGATTTGAGTTTGGGCGTATCTGATTCTTTATAGAACAAAGAAACTGTTTTAGAGAAGTCGTAAATAGTGTTGCTTTATAATCAGTTTGGTGGATGTATTCCAGTTGATAAGGGGGTTTTCCAGTATGCATTGTGCAGCTAACAACTAAGACTTAAAAGATTGTAAAGACTGCACTGGCCTGTTGGGAACTCCCTTTATGTAACCCCATCTTGTGTAGTTTAGGGAGGAGGATACAGACTGCAGCTCAGTGGCGTATCTGAAGAGTAACCGCTTGTTTTTCTATTTGCAGCACTGGAGCAGAAGAACAGAAGGGAAAAAGCCATTGACAAAACAATGGTTCCAACATCTGTCACCTGTGTTTTGTCCTTCCTAAACGGGACAGGGGGCTTTGTATCGCCTTTTGCCAGTGAGTGTCCTGCACACCTCTGTATGATGGAAATCTGTAGATCTGGGTTGAAGGAAGTGCTTGATAGGCCCTGCATCCCTGCACACACATGCTCACCTCATCAAAGACTGCATGGGATGCCTTTAATTAGCAACATGGGAAACAATTAAAGATCAAGAGATTGACATGTACAACTTTGGTCTTGTGTTCTTATACATTATTTGTCTTTGTCCTAGCATCTGTGTCTTAACCTTTCTACCTCTGTGTGTCTGTTCCAGCAGGGAGGCTCTCCTCATGCTTATTTTCTCTTTTGAGTCCTTTCAGTAACTCAGTACTGATCTGCAGGACATGGGGAATCCTAGGGGAAGCAGCAGCCCCGCAACACAGCGCCATTAAAGAATGGAGCGCACATCGACAACGGCACCGTGGTTCAACAACCTAGCAGCTCTATCTGATGGGGGTTATGTCATTAACTTCACCTCACTGAAGATTAAATACAGTGTTATCATCACAGAGTTAAGACTTTGGCTTTTGCAAAAGGTTGAGCTCACAAGTGGCAAATGAACACTGGTTCCAGGTATCTCTTATTTCCTAGGTAGTTCAGTACTTCCTTCTGAAAGAGCCCTAACATGTTTTCTTAACTGTGTATGAGCTTCAGCTCCTCTTTTCATAGAAGTGTTTACTGTTGCATTTAAGTCCTTGTATAATAGACTGAAAAGGTCTTGTATGCTGCTGTGGCACATGAAGAGTATCTTAAGTCGCATCAGAGCAGCTGTTTTCTTAAACTGAAACCTTGAGAGGTTGGTCGGTTATTTATTTTTCTTAAGCCAGCATTGCCCCAGTGTCTCATGGTTTCTGGTCACTAGATCTGGCCTCTTCTCCTTCTCCTGACTGCCCACTTTTTCCCCTCCTTATTGGTGTCGCTGTTGAAAAGTTACTTTTAATATTGCACACACTGGGCAGGGTGTATAGTTCCAACAGCCACATTTGCTCCCTTATTCTTTGACACAGCTTTTGATGCTTGCTCAGTAACTCTCCAGCATGGCTACAGAGAAAAAAGGGAGCCTGTAGTCTGAGTAAACCCAAGAGCTGTAGCTGAAGGCAGCTGTCGGGTTCTTGAGTCACTGGGTATCTGAGTTGCCCCCTCCTTCCCCAAAGCCACCTGAGAAGTGGTTGTTCCAGTTCATCTGCTCTTGGGAGGCAAACATGTACCTGCTTCTGTCTTCCATGCTGCTAAAATCCTTTTCACTGCTTTATCCCAGTCTTTCCTGGACCCCTCCTGCCTGTGCCAACCCTGTCCTTAAAAACATGCCACCCCTGAAGCCCCAAGGTACCTATGCACACATCCCTGAGGAGTGCTGTGCTACAGTCCTCATAGGGGGAAGAAAGCCCCAGTATTTAGGCTGGATAAAAAGAAGTTTCAGTGTATTACAAACATCCAGTGCTAGTCACATCTGGGGGAGCTCCAGCACAGAGTTACCTGCTGAAAACCTGTTCTGACTGGTGAAAGAATAAATTTTCCTTACCCTTCTCCAAATGGAGCTAGTAATTCCTGAATCAGTGGAGCAAGTGATGGTAGGACACCATCTCCTGCTAGACTTCAGAAGCTCTTACAGACCCTTCCTATTCTAGAAAACAGTACAATCTCCCCTTTTTCCAGGTGATTTTGTTTTACAGCAGAGAAATAAAGGCTGCTGATGCTTTAATGCACAAGGCTTTATTTGCCAATTGGATTTTATATATTCTCTGTGAGGAACTAAGGAGATTAATGTCCAATAAAAAACACAAGGTCAACAAAGTCATAGCATGAAATTGCAAGACACTGCATGAATACAGATGAGCCTCAAGCACAAGAATATTTCTGTGAGTACCGTGGCTTTTGTGAAGACCTCTTTTCCTCACCTACGGATGGGGCTGCAGGCTAAGCACAAAGCCCCACAGCCAGACTGTGTTGTGGTTATTCAGCAGACACCCCAGGGCAAGTGATGGGACAAATGCCATCCACTGAAAATACACACTGGCAAAACTAGGAAATTACAGCTCTTCAAACAGATCATAATCACTTGCACATGCTCTGGATTCACCTAGTCGTTAGGCTCCTAGGATGCCAGAGAATCGCTTTGTATGGATTTTTCTTCTATTGTATAGAACTTTATTTGTAATATAAGGCAGGAAGACACAGAGTCAGTTTCTCAGGGATTGTGGCCCGCATAGAATTTGGACAGAAAGTCTTTAGGTTGCGGGGTTTCCGTCTCGTGGAAGTACCTCATGACGTGAGTCCTCTGCTTCCAGACATGAATGGTTTCTTCAAGCTCCATTTTTCCCTGCACACAGACAAGAATTTTAGACTGGTTCTCAAGTTAGAGCCCAAGTCTAACCACACAGCACTGAAAGTTATTTGAGTGCACTTAAAAACACCTAAGTAAAAAAATAGCTGCATCAACAGTTCTGTACTCCTACAGCCTGCATGCATCACCTACACTGTGACGCAAATATACTGTTCCTGCCTTGGGACTTAAGTTGATGTCTCTGCAGCACAGCCTCCCAGCCCTGTGAAACAGGCAAGAGACTCTGCCCGCTTCTTTAGGCCTGCTTTGTTTCTCTCATGACCAGCACCTCCCATAAAATTGCACGCAACATTCCTAACTTTTGAGCACCTCTACTGAATTTGGGTGAACAGCAACACATTAGCTGTAAAATTAACTGCTGCCAAGTGCTTTGCACCCGTATCACCACCACAGGGGTATGCAACTTCTCCATGACTCCAATCTTTTGTAATGGTTTTGTGGGATGGTAGCACAGAGCAAAATGAGGTCGCCTGGAATTGTCACCTACCATACTATCTAGGATTCTGTTTCCAGATTTTTTCATCATGCAAAGACGGAGTAATTGTCTTGAAATACAAGAAACAAAACAGGTGAGCATGGCAGTCCTTGGTTGGAAGTTTTCTAATGCATTAGAACTGCAGAGGTCAGTTACTGCTGCTCAGACACATTTTGAAGCCTGGTGTGCTGATTATTGCTTTGAAGCAGACAGGTCTCCCAGGCCTCTAACACCACCAGATGTGTTACAGAGTTGGAGTGTTCTGCCACCCCAAACCAGCCTCCCACCAAGTACTGACGCTGTAATATGTATTTTGGAATCATTTTCCAATCCAAGGAAGTACTGTAGAGGGTAGAAGGTACATTTTCAATAGTAAACTAGTGAGCAGCACCTACTTTACCTTTCTTTGATTGTTGTTGTTAAAAAAGCAAGCAAGCAACAAAAATAAACAACAAACTCAGTATTTTAACTGCCGCTTTGTTTGACATACACTTGCTGAATTCTGAAGCAGTTTCATCCTTTATCAACAGGTTTGCTGACACAGATAAACCAATCCAACTGCAAGAGACAATCACTCCATAGACAGGCTGGTACAAAGCTGTCCCTCTCCTCCATCACATCACCAATCACCCACATTCTCTGCAGCTTCGACAACTCAGGAATAACTTTTTGTACCTTAATAACCAGCATGTCTATCACGCGTGGATCCGTAACGTGGGCATTCTTCATGAACATCTCCCGCACCTTGTTACGCCCCTGTTTCACCGTGATGTCCAGCTGGTACAGGTGCACTAAGAGAAACACAACACCTACTGCGGTCATCCACGTCGCTCTGCACTTGTTCCACCGGCAACGTGCAACTCAACCCTACAAATCGCTACACGGTCACTCGTTCATGCGATGCCCGCCGGCTTCACCAATGTCATTAAGGCCGTTCCGACCTTGAGCCCGCGCAGCAGGCCCCGCGTCCCTCACCCACCCGTGTTGGGCACCTCGCGGTACCAGGCCCGGTACAGCTCCCTGACGCGCCGCTTCGCCTCGCCCAGGTCCCGGCTGAAGATCGGCTTCACGGCGGCCGACACCACTCCCTTGCCCGCCACCGCCATCTTGCTGCCGCCGCCACCTTCCCCGCCGCCAGCGGGAACGCCCACGGCACGGCAACTTTCCCTATTGGCTGGCTGAGATGCCACTCCAGCCGTCCGTGCCGGAGGCTCTTCATTCGATTGGTCAGAAGAAACGCCAATCACGGCTACCTGCATGGGTGGAGCCCCGGTGGGCGGGCCCGCGTTGGGCCCCGCCTCCCGAGGCCGTCGGGCCCGCACCGCCCCTCAGCGCCCGCTCCGCCCTCAGGGCAGGGCTGGCGCCGTGATGTGCCCCGGTCTGTTTGTTCCCTTCGCCCCCGAAATGCCGCAATCGCCTGGTGTTCGCTCGTGCAGCTGGACTTTCTTTCAATGCACTCTTGCGTGCTAGAAACACAGTCCCTCCCCTAACTATACCCGCATTTTTATCCAAATACACGAATGACGGGACCCTCTCTGAAGTTAAATTCTCTTTAAACACACCTAGGTATGTGCTGGCCACTAAAACCCCAAAACCATTCAGTTCAGTGTCATTGAACAGACCAGAAAAGTAACGCTGAAATGATCTTGTTAGATGCAGGTGTGGTGCTGGGTGTAAGGAGAGAAATCTCAGGTGAGTATCAGAGGCAGGAGCACAGCAGAGCTCCCCACAAAGAGGAGGGGCGAGAAAGAAGATTTCACATCACTTTTATTCTTTCAAGTTATTTTGTAGATGAAAAGTATAAATGTACAGTTCCTGCTGAAGTACAAATCTTAATTATGTTAATAAGTATTTGCATAATTCAATAGCTTTCATAGCTCCCGAAATTACTATTACTGAAAAATTACTAGTGCACACAGGCACTCGATTTCAGATTTTGGGGGTTTTTGTGGTTGTTATACATAGAAGCTCCTTTGTGCTGTTGTCTTTTCAGATGTGATAAGGCAGCTACTACTAATTTAAATATCAACATATCGTTACATCTTGCAAAACCATTTGTCAGGAATATTGCAAGAAGAAAGAGAAAGGTAACTCTGAAATCCATGGCCATACAGTTTCAAACAGGACAACCCCATCCCTTTGTGAGTTCTAAACCTGCCCAAGAGCTGACTTTATGTAATGCCGAAAAAAAAAGTTTTAACTGCAGGAGACAGTAAATCTGAACACCAGGATTTCTCTTTAAATGTATTTGTAGAAATATCTGTGTTTCACAAATGACCTTCTTCTGTGGCTGAAACACCGTATGGATTATTTATGTACTCCTTGGTATTTACTCCTACTGGAGGCATAGCATGACATAACAGTTGTCAGGATTAAAACTTACTTTCTTTGAGGCTATAAATTAAGGCAATGCAATATTTGTGCAAGACACGGGAGTATGTAATAAACAGGAAGGAATGAAGGGGACATGTATGTCTTGGATGGTAAGATTTTTCAGGAGCACTACTCTGAAACTACATTTAATGTCACGTTGCTGTTTAAGCTGAAGCTGCCTTGTTTGATTCAAGATCAACAACTAGAATTAAGCTAAACAAGATATTGGCCTAGATCCTTACTTTACACAGATGAGGCCTTCTGCACACACTTGAGATGGAATCTGGAATGATCCTGCCTAGACTGTTTCTGATAGAGTTTGGGTGGGTAGTGGTCCGTGAGCGAAAGGAGAGCAGTGTGCACTTATCTTTGGAGAGCTCGCAACATGTATGGGTGTGGGGAGTTTGTGAGTGCAAAGTGACCGTCCACCCGTGGCCTGGGCTGGTCCTCAGGGAGCACGAAAGTGAATTTCTGCAGGAGAGTGGTAAAGAAAAGAAAGAGCTCCATCCTGGCCAGCTGTTCTCCCAGACAGGCACGGCGACCTGCAAGAGAGGGAGTAGAAAGTGTTTGTCAAAGAGGGCAATAATCCATGCTGGATTTGCCGTGGGGGGAGCAGGTCACATTCCTGCTGTGCTTCTGACTTGCAGCTGGTTCCTCCCCTCAGATTTACCTGCTGAAAAGGGCAGGAAGGCCTCTGGTTTCACAAACTGCCCATTTGCATCCAGGAAATGTTCGGGGTAAAACTCGTGTGGTTTCTCCCAGACTGTCTCATCCTTCAGCACGGAAGACAAATTGGTGATGACTGTCGTCCCCTGCACTCCCCCACAAGAGGAAACAACTTAGGTGAGAACAGCAGCATTATCTTGGCACAACAGAACAGTGCTGGTCCCTCTTTAGTCCGTGTCTCCCATCTAACAGCAACCACTGGTTGGTGCCTCAGCATAAGGCACCCATTTCCACTTCTGCATCTTATTGAAGCAGAGGTAAAGCAGGGCCCTTTTCCAATGGCATATGGTGTCTGCCCTACACTCTGAAGCATCTGAACTTTTGCAGTTTGTGTCCTTTCAAAGACTGTTGCATGCAAATGCCAATTTCACGGTTACACAGTGGAAACAGCCTCTGCTTCTCAGATCCTCCTGGACTTGTTTTATAGCTGCAGAGGAAAAGCTGACTGACAGACTTCAAAGCCCAGCTTTTGCAGGGACCATGGAAAATCACAAAGCTTTCCTGTTTCACATGTCAAGTTCTGAACCAGAGGCGATACCACAAGGCTACCAAAAAAAAAAAAGAAATCATCCCAGGCTTGAATTCTGCCACTGCTGCCAGGGCAGCTGCTTGTCACAGTGGAACTGGTCTGAATGCCAATGGCATTTGAGCAGCTTCAGAGGTTAGAATTTAACTACTACCATCTCAGGAAAGCTGGTGTTAAGTGCCTCCAGAGAGCCTGTCAGGGTTCTTCCGACACAGGCAGTGAATATCACGGCTCGTTGAGAGGAAAGGAAACCTTTGCACTGAGCTGCCACTGCAGTTGGGTTCCCACACAACAAGCATAAGCCTAGAGCACAAATATGACCATCTGCCTGAATTTAGCATTTCAAAATGTCCAATTTTAGTGCTCAACAGTGACTGTAATTGGGGCTGGAAGTGCAATGCTGCAGAGTTGGATGGGATCATCCCCACCCCATGCCTGGCATCTGCACAAGGAGAGGATGCTGTATTGCTTATCTGGTCACAGTCACCTTGGGAATAAAGAAGCCTTGCAACTCAGTGTCCCGGTACGTCATGTGAGGTAGCGCAACAGGAGCAATATCCCCGTAGCGCTGCACTTCATGGATCACAGCATTAGTGTAAGGCATGCTTGCTTGGTCCTTCATGGTGGGGGGTCTCTCTCTGCCAATCACCTTATCAATCTCTGCCTGGACCTTACCTGAAAGCAGAACAGATAAGGAATTAGAGGACTCTTAGATAACCAGAATAGGCTGGTACAAGCTGAAGGAAGACTGGCTGCATGAGACTGTAGGCACTGTGTGAGAACAGGACAAGCAGTTAGAGACAGGAACAGAAACCAGATGGGAAGGCATTTTTCAGTTGACCGGTGTCTCTGTATAACTGTTCTTTGCTCATAATGTCTTTAATAAAGGCCTTGCCACTTGCCATGCTACCTTACCCCTCCTCTATGCAGCTTGAAGGGTACCTGGGCAAGCACCATTGGAGAATTTAAACCAAACAGCATCTATTCCAAATACTGGAAGAGGGTGCACTGACCACTGCAAGTCCCCACGTGAAGCTCTCAAAATGAAGGAGAGAGGAAACTTTCCCTTCCAACTCCAGTCTTTTTATCATGGCTTCCCCCTATGCCAGAACAGCTGTTTGGGAAGTGTTTCTCCTGGTTTCTGCTAGACCAACAACCACCAAAGCTGTTCCTCATTGTGAAATACACGGAGAGATGTTCAGTCTCCTTGTGGAAAAATGAGTCCTGAAGGGAAGAGGCCACACTTCTGTAAGTAAGTTTCTGACTTACTCTGTATTTCTGGGTGGAAAAGCATATACAGCAATCCCCACCGCAGAGTGGTGGAGGTGGTCTCAGAACCAGCTGTAAACAAGTCTGCAGTCACCAGGCGAAGGTTGTTATAGTGGAAACCATTCTCTTCAGCTGCCTTACCCTGCGGAGAGCAAAAAAGTGGGTGATTGGCGCTGGGGTATTTGCTGGACAGGAAGACCACTGTCCAGAGAAATATTGAGAAGCACTACATCCACTCTTTAGCGTGTGTTCCTGTTTTTCTTTGGGAGACTAGAGAACAGGACAGGCAACAGTCTGAGCACGAGTGATGTACTTTGTAACCCTGTTATCTCCTGTATTTGAAGGTCCTCAACCACCTCCAATATACTCAAAGAAGAATGTCCTACCTTCAGGACAGAAGTAAACACCTTGTGCTCTCAGCTCAGACAGCAGGCCCTTGCCACTCACCGTAACATCTTCCCCCCAGAGGAGGTGGAACACAGGTTATTCGGGCTATTATCAGATGATAAAAGCCACAGATAGAGAGGAGGCTGAATTGATGTGGCAAATACAAAATTAGCATTATTTTAAGGGGGTTATCTCTAGCTATGCATTACAGATCCTCGCTACTCCTGCCCTGATATTTTCTTACAATTGAAGAAAAAAAAAAAAAATAAAGGATCAGGGTATTATTGCTGCCTATTAAGTCTGCAACACCACTTTCAGCAAAACTGGTCTTTCATCCAAATGCTAATTGAGCTCAAATTTGTTAGCATATGAGATATGACAAGCTCTCTGCATGAGTTCATCTGCTTGTCTTTTCTAATCCTCTTTATACTTCCCTTTCCTAGGGACTAGCTTCTGTTAAGTTAGTCAGTATATTTAGATGCTGTTGTAATATGGATAGCAATTAATAATGCATTTAAGGCTCAACTGTTATTCCAGTAAAAGATCTCAGACAAGGGAGTTTGGGACTGACCTGACCAAAGTTAACTCAGGAGAGGGATTTATCAGACTGGCTTATCAGGTGATCTTAGTGAACAGAAGAGAGATATGACAAGAGGCAGCATGGTCAGGCTCACAGCCACCCCCAAGTTGCACTGCTCAGTGGGTCACGTTGCTCTGCCCATGTGAGCTGGTGGGGGGGAACGCCTGGGCTGGAGGTTCCCGACATCCACAGCATGGCAGGGTTTGTTATGCAGAGCTGCAGTCCAGCCTGAGGACTTGGATGGTGGAAGCGATTTGCAAGCAGAATTTGCTAATGTTGCTCATCTGGCACTTGAATTTTAGCGAATCCATGTGCAGAAACATATGGTGGATGGATGGATTGACCCAAATACCTTTGATTTTATAATGACTTTGTGTCTGACTGAATTGAAGGAAAGACTCCTTTTAATTTCAGTGAAGTTCAGATTTGGGCCTTCTGATGTCTAGCAAACTAGTTCTTAGCAAGCAATTAAAAAATATACATCGCAAAGGAGACACTGTTGTTTCAAGTCATAACTTGGTTTAAAGACAGGCTACGGACTGGGCAATGACACCAAAAAGCCAGTCTGTTGCTCCAGTTTCGTAACTGATTTTGAGGTATCAGTCATTGAGGCACTGACATTACACAGAATCTTGTATGCTGACTTGTTCCCTGGTGCAAACTTAGGACTATTTCTCAATCACTGCCTTTTAAAAGCCTACAAATTTTCGTAGGCTGGAAAGAAGGAAGTTGATGGATTCTGCAGGAAATGTGAAGGTAGAAAATGGAAACAAGAACATCAGCAGATAATACAATGTCTTAAGAAAATAAAAGAGGTTACAGCATGAAGAACACCTTTCTTCTCAAGTTACAATGTGGAATGAAAAAGTAGGAAATTAGTTGGTAAGAGGTTTTATCCAGCTCTATGAGGAAGGTCAGCTTCACAAGCTTGAACAGGCAAGGAAATTACTCCTGACCCCAGAGGGTCTGCTAGTGTCACCCTACCTTCTCCATTTCCTTTAAAAACACATCTGTGAGATCTCGGGTGTTAGCAGGGTCCCAGGTCTTCATATGCTTATCTATGACCACATCTATGAAGTCCATGAACTCCTTTAGTGCTCGAAAGACCTTCTGTGGCAGTCCAGGGATGTGCACCAGAATGGGCACGGCGTTAAGAAGCTGGGGTGTGAGAACCAGAGAGAGAGAGAGAGAGAGAAAGAGAGAGAAGATATTACGTGATGCAAAAAAAGAAAAATGATGAAAACACAATTCTCTCAAGCAATAGAGGGCAGCTTCTTACAGCTTGTGGTTTACCTGAGGCAGGAATCCTGTTTCTTGATCCAGGGAATTTTTAAGCAAATGTGACAGCTTGTTGAATGTCTCATCACCGTAGTCAAAACGGTCTCCAAAGACAATGGTGCAGATCACGTTGCAGACAGCGTTATTTAGAAGAACATGTATATCAAAAGATTTACCTGAAAATGGAAATGGAGACCAAGCCATGAAGCTCAGCAACACCAAGCTGTTGGACCTCATCTGTCAGCAATGAGAATACACAAATGCCTCCTTGATAACAACAGGACAAAAAGCCGCCAAACCACTCAAAGCATCATAATAGCAAGTAAAGATCATCTCATTCTTACTAATATTTGGTTGACCTATGTTTAAAGGAGAAAACTTCCTAGAAAAACCGAGTTGCAGGGTTGTTCTGTGACTTAACAGGTAACACTTTATTCTGTGCCTGGATGACAGGCTGTGAACTCTCAGCTGCGTATGATAATATCAATATGTTCCACTAAACTTCATAAAGTTAGAGTTAGTGAGTTCTGAGAATAATTCTATTTTACCTCTCTATTTCTAATTTCCTATTTATTTACCGTTTCTAATGGATTAGTGTTACGGTAGCCCCACTGTGTAAAGCAGAGTGGCTCCAAGGAACACACGTAGACTAGGAACACTGCGTTTGTGTGGGAAGAGAGCACTGCATACCAACAAGAGTGGCGGTAGTATTACTTCCCTCTGCATCACTGTATTGCTTTTTTCTGTGATTTCCCCGTCCTTGTGGATGTCACAAACCTTCTTCAGACTTGACTGCAGAACAAAGAAATCCAGCTTCCTCTATCACTCGCTCCTCCAAGGATTTCTTTCCCATCCCAAAGTTCCTCAGGGTAGAGAGTGCGAATCTCCTTTGCTCCTTCCAGACGTGCCCGTATCTTGCTAGAACAACCCCTGGAATTGTGGATGAGCAAGAAATGTCAGATATCTGACTCATACATCAAGTGAATTTTGCTAGAGAACAGCAGTTGTGAGTCTGGAGGTACAGGTCTGTGTGGATAGATGAAACAGTCTGACCTTGTGCAGCTTGTTCATACAGCAATTCTGAAATGGATCACTGCACCTTCTAACACCTGTGCACGGCTGGCAAAGGTGCAGGGGGGATTCAGTGGGAGCAACAAGGGCTGCTAAGGTTAAAGGAATCACCCCTCCAAACCACTGAGCATTGTTTCTATAGCTTGTGTGAACTGGGTAGCAGCTTGTGCCACCACACAGGAGCTGAGGATGTGAATAATACTCTCTCTTGGATGAAAGTCACCGTATTTTTTTGTGACAACAACTCGCCTGTAATATTTTGCATAAGCATTTTGTCTTAATTAATGCACCATAAGCATTAATCAGTGTGTGTTGGGAGCTGGCAGGAAAGTTGTAGCACTGACAGTGTCCTTATACAGCTGAAGAGGTGTGTGCTTGCTGGAGCTGTACTACAGCCGCTAAGGGGAGCCCCCATTAAATCAAATCCGAATTTGTCATCACCAAAGGGTGCCAGACATACAAGGAGGTTGACCAGGGGACATGAGAAGGTCGACCATACTGGAAAAATCTTGCCTCTACCCAATCCTTCTCATGCTAGTGCCACCAAGGAATATCCATTTTCATGGAACTTGCCTTCAGAATTCTTTCCATAGCCCACATGTTCATATATTGGAAAGTAGGGCCGGTCAGCAAAGTCCTCTGATTTGTGGACCAGGGCTTCCTTCACTGTCTTATACCCATTCAGCACTACCAGGTTGGTCCAGCAGTTCTGGAGACTGAAGATGTTTCCAAACTTCTTCTGAAGCTGCCAAGATAAAAAAGTATGTCCTGAAAATGAGCTGAGTGTAGCATCAGAAATATCACCATATCCTTCCTTAGGGACTTTACTATTTAGTGATCTTTGAGGTACTTTTATTCAGAGATCTTCAGCTGATCTTAGACCTTTATCTTTGCAGTGCAAGTGCTCAGAACAGTGCCAAGCAGCAGCGGTAGCAGGGATCAATACCCTGTAAGTGGAAAAATTTAGAATATACCTATCCTGGCCAAACTGCTGTCATGAACATTGTGCAAGTACTTCTTATTTTGTCAAGAACCTTTTGGGGGATTTTCAAAGACTGCATGCTCAATAATGAAATACTTTCTAATTTTTCTATTTATTTTGATCTGAAAGACTAAGTAACTTCTGAGTTAGTCTGCTTCTGCTGAAGGAAATATTGATAGTAAGGTGATACATAATTTTTATTTAGAGATGCATTCGTACCTAAAGATCTACCCAGAGGCAGGTTTCCAGAAACACTGTTGGAAAAGGCAATTCCACACTGGAATTTCAGGTCAGCTTTCACCCTAAAAGGGGTGTACACATCTAACTGGCACACACTCTACATCTGCTCTGATCTGTAAGCTTCATAATGCTGAATCAGCATGGCTGCTCAGGTAATCCTGTCAGCCACACACTCACCATGGGAGCTGCCCATGGAGCAGTCTTCTCCAGGTAGACAAGCCCTTTAATGGGACATAGACTCCTGGGAAGGCAGGTCAAACCTCCCCTGCTAGTCAGGAGCACTGAACAAAGCTCAGAAGCACATTGCTCAAAGACAGTGCAATAGTAGCAATACCCCACAGTTTTCTTTTTCTGTCTTTTTTTTTTTGTTTAAAAGCTAAGATTCTTCACTTCTGCACTGTAGCATTGCAAGGAATTGAAGTACTTAATACTGTATTTGCAGCAGGGTTGAAAAGGGAATTAGCACTTCACTGGCACTAGAAATACGTCATTAAAAATGATTACTGGTCAAGACTGTGGTTAGCGTGACCCTGACGTGATATGATTCGAAAACGGTACACTTTGGACTACATGCAAGCAAATAACATAAACGTTGTATTTCGTTTCTCCATTTGGCAGGTTTTGGACAGACAGCTGAACAGCGCTGTCCTAGAAAAGAGGCCTTTAGAGTTTGCAAGCTGAAGCACAAAACCCCCGTGATTTATCTGCTGCAAGCTGTGCTGTGCTTTCCCTTTGAGAACAGCTAAGCCCTGACTTTGAATAGGAACGCCACCGAGATTTTGGGTATTGCTGCTGGGGCAAATCCCACAAGCCGATGTCTTTAACTGAAACTGTCACCTGCCTCCAGGCTTGCTTCAGTAACTCGCAGGGAAGTTTGCCATTCCTGCAGCCACNGTGGCCTTTCCTTGAACTTTTTCTTTGGTCATGTGCTGTTGCTTCTTGTAACTTGACAAAACCCCCACTCTATTCCTCATTATCTGTTTATCCACTGTTCCCAGCTACATTTATCATCCTGCGTGCGTACTGTTACATTCTTTTACCTTTGTAGCTAGTTAGTCTTTAATCTCTATCTAGCAACTTCTGGAGAACTGAAAATTCCTATTCTCTGTGTTATGTATCTGTAGCTGATGCCAGGGTGTGACCCACGCCTCCCGGCCCGCGGTGGATTGCATGCGGAGTGTTTCGTTCAGGGGCTGCCACTCACCTGGCCAAAGGAGTGCTGGGGCTTGCTGAAGTCAACGGAGAGCATGGTCCCGACAAACGGCAGCGACACTGGGCCCGGCGGGTAACGGCTCCACTTCTTCCTGCGCTTCATGAAGTCAACCAGTAAAGTAAACACTGTAAGAAAAATTGCCAGTGCAGAGATGTTGCTCCAGAGGGATGACAGCTGGGACCCCAGCCACAGGAGCAATGCCATTTTGTAGCCTGTCTACTCCTTGATTTTCCTCTTTTGATCTAAGACTGTTGCTGCCTTCTTTTGCCTTTTCTCTTCGCCTCTTTCACTTTCTTGCCCAGACAGCTGCCCCTTTCTCCTTGCTTTCTTCTCTTCCCCACAATGCCCTTTTCCGCTACTCCTCTCTCCCTGCACTTGCTGGCCTCTGAAGGTTAAATTTAGCTCTAACTACAAGCTCCTCCTCTGCTCAGTTCAGCCTTAGGGGAGTGGTGATGAGAGTCATCCCTCCTCCTCCTCTTCCTCCAACGCCCGAGCTCAGCAGCCTCTTTGTCCCCGCTGAAAGTGGCAGCTCCTGCCAATTATGCCCTGAGGCGCAGGGCTGGGTGAGCTCTGGGTGATTGGATGCCTTCTCCCGCGGCCAAGGAGAAGTTCACAACAAGCAACCAGTCTTGCTGCATTCTCATGGGGCAATCTGGAAAGAGTTTGTTTAAATGTGTATCACCTTCTTGTTAGTACAGGCAAGTCAAGGAAGAAGCAGCTCCTAAACACAGATCACCCGGGTTTCTGTTTTTAGACTAAGGATAGGTTCCATTGGAACTTGAGAAAGCTCATGTTAGGTCAAACATTTCCTTACAGAAAGCACTTATTACAGAAATTAGCCTAAAACAGTCACTTGAGATTTTAAAAATCATTCATGTGTCTAGGATTAAAATTTTTTATCAAACTCCAATTGTCAGTTAGCACAATGACCTCGGCTTTTGTAGAGCACAGCCCTGCTACAAGGAAGAAATCACATGCATTATAAGGCGACTCAAATTTCCAGCCTTTGGGGCAGCAGTAATGCCAACACAATTACAGAGTTAGTCAAAGTATTTCCTAAAGCAGCACAGCTGTGTGCTCCTGGCATCTCTGCCATCAGAGATCAATAAACCTTGCTCTTAGAACAGTCAGCTCTAGATAAAAAGAAGCAGTAAACCCATCACAGCTTGATCTGTGATCTCAGCGTGATCAGAGGAAAAGCTCCTAATGGAGCAATTGCTGCAGCAGTGATGGAGAGCTCAGGCTGCAAAGCAATGCACCTGCAGATGCTGTGCAGGCAGCGCTGGTGTGCAGCCAGGGCATCAAACGCCCTTTCCCCTGGGAGGGGAGGCACCTCAGTGCTCATTATCTGTGTGCTAAGGTTACCTTGCTGGAGTCTCCACAGCAGGATCCTGTTTTGAAAGCATCATGACTCAGGGTTCAGGGTTTGTCTCAAGTAGTTGTAAACAAATATGTGGAATGGGAAACAATTGGGGAATTACCAGCTCCCACACAACTGCACAACACACACTGCCCCCGACAACACAAAAGAAAATTGTGATTTCTTTTGAGTTACAGAGACATGCTGGGATTGTTCACAAGCCTGGAGAGCTGCCACAGATGGGCACAGTGTCTTCAGGAAGGACAGGCTGGAAGCAGTGAGGGGTGGTTGTGTGCTGTGCAGAAGAGTGCCCAGAACTTGGCCGTGGGAGAGGTGATGGGCCAGCTGAGTGCCTGTGGACAAGGAGAAGGCAGAAAAGCTCCTTTTGGAGCAGTGTTGTGCCAGGCACTCATTACAGACTTTTGATAAAGGAGAGAATGTCAGTGGAGCCATCCCACACAATCACAGGCCTTAGGGCTAACTCACAGTGTGCTTTAACTGAAGGGCTGCATGGTCAGGCACAATCTGGGTGGTTTCTCAAGTGTGCTCAAGACAGGTTCATGACACAGGTGATTGATGAGAGAACTGGAGGAGATGCTGTGCTGGATTTGCTGTTCACAAAATAGGAAAAATTGGTTCAGGATATGATGGTCAAGGGTAAGTTTGCCTGCAGCCACCGTGAAACTGTGAAATACTAAGTCCTGCAAGAAATCAGCAGGGCAGCATTACTGCCCTTACCTGCAGGAGAGCAGGTTTCACTTCATTCAGGGATTTCCTTGGCAGGATCCCAAAGGGAGCTGCCCTGGAGAATGAAGGGGCCCAGGAGAGCTGGTTGTTCTTCAAGGGCAGCCTCCTCAAAGCATGAGATCAGTGCATCTCATTTATTTCCTGGACACTGTAAAGCCTTTAACACCATTTTCTACAGTATCCTGGTAGCTAAATCAATGACATACAGACTAGCAAGGTAGATGATAAAGTGGGTGGATGATTGTTCAGATTGTAGGGCTGAAAGAAGTGGGATCAAGAGTACAGAGTACAGCTGGTGGACAGTAACTAGTGATGTCCCTTAGGTATCTATACTGAGGCTGATAAAGTTTAGGTTATTAACAACGTGGCAGATGGGACAGAGAGCACTCTTGGCAAGTCCAGCTGGGAGAGTTACCAGAGCTGAAGCCCGTTTGCAGAGCACCCTGGGAGTTTGTTGGCTTTTGAGTAACCACCACGTTTCAAACAGCTCAAGTGTGAGGTCTCAGAAGACAGAGCTGCAACAGTTCCCTACTCAGTGGGCTGGCTTGAACAGGAGGTGGTTGAATGATAAAAGGTGATCAAGGGCTTCCTTCCACACTGATTTTCATGATCCACGCACTGACAGTGAAAAGAGGGGAAACGTGGTCCCAAGAATGTCAGTGCCCATTTCCTGATCACCCCAGCAGTAATAGGAAGTTACCTTGCCTGTTTCAGTTTATTTTGAGCTTGACCTTTATGAAGTTCAGCTGAAAAATATCCACCTAGATCCTTTCAGTTTTGCTTACCTTGGCTAGAACCAAAAGGTGTTGGACTCCTATCATTCACCTGTGGGTTCTAACAAGGATGGGTGATCAGAGTTCAGGAAGAGGATTTAATTTTAATGAACATCACTCCGGAAGGCCATCAGACTAGGAACTCTCCAGCTACTCTGCTTCCTGTGGCTCAGCCTTGACATAAAGTGATAAAGCTGAAACCTGAGAAATGCATCAGCTTAAGGGAAAAATCCATACACTGACACTGACTTCCCAACTGACATCTTTCCAAAAGGTTACTTGGTAAATGATCCTTTCCTGCAAACTTGACAGCTCCTTCGCTTTTGGCTAGTGGCATGGACTGCCAGTCCTGCAAAGGACTGGAACAAGTGCTATGGCTTCGTAATTTCGAAAGAACAGTTTTCAAAGCCAGCAAAGAAACAATAGACAACAAAAGGGTAATTATTCTTCTGAAGAATGAAAGATGTTCATTTGCATTTCTTTTCAATAAAGTAATATTTTGAACAATTTTCAAAGTCAGGGAAAAAACCCTCCAAATCCATACATATTAATTTTAGCTAGCTGCTGCCCTGCTGTGCTGGGTGCATGACTTTGACTGTGCACAGTCAATTTAGAGACGAGCTAAGTGAAATTACAGAAGTTACATGCAGACATCACCATTCTTTGACTGAAGATACTGAAGTAAAAACAGAAAGGCAGCTTTAAGGAAAAAAAAACCTATTAATATTGCAAAACAAAGCATCTGGAAGTAAGATAATGCAGGAGTTGCCTTTTTTTTTAGGCAATTTTAGTTGAGCCTTTTTGTCCATATTGTCCATAAGATCATATTTAATTACAATTACATGCTGTATTTCCTTCTTGAAGGACCCTCTCTTTATTCAGTGCACAGAATAGATGATGATCACTTACTAATCTGGTTTTAATTACAGCATTTGTCTTCAAAGTCTATTTTGCCACCTACTGTTCACACCTTACCCATAAATGTAGTTTAGATGGGCTTTTCCACAGTGGTCATCAGTGCCTGCATAGGTGAGGAGCAGCCAGTCATTCGTACCCCAAGCATCCCTCTGAGGTGCCACCAGTGGAGGCAAATGACCTTCTAAGTGTTGGTACCTGAAAGAAGAAGTCTAGAAGGTGCCACACAGAGCTGTCCGTGGCCCATGCCCAGCTCCCAGCTGAGGCTGCAAGCAGCTGCAGGTCCTCCTGCAGGATCACAGCTTTGGCACCCTGGACATGGAGGTCACAGATTAGTGCCTGTTTATGAAACCTGCTGTTTCAGTTCAGCATCACAAACTCCTCTCTGCACAGAGGTGGGGTGAAACCCTTGCAGTGGCCAAAGAAACACTCTTCCTTCCCTCTCTCTTTGCTTCAAGCTTGGAGCCAACCAGGAAGCACTGGTCACATAGCATGAATATTTCTGTGAGCTTTCACAAATTTTTCGTCCAAATCCCAGCAGGCCGATTGCTTTCCCCGTAACACCTCAGACGTAGATGGACACAAACCTCAGCAATTTTTCATTGTGGAGGAGCAAAGCCTCTTGGAACAACATTGGTTAGTGCGAAGCCTGCTGCTCTCATTCCCTGACTGTCCATCTCTCAGGCTACAGCAGAGCTGGGGCTGGTGAAGACCCCAGAAACCTTTCCTCTTTGGTGGCCTCTTCTCAGCCCAGAAAACATGGTCTCCCACCCAGTCCCAGACTTTTTTTTGATCCTTCCTCCACCTCCGTTTTTCAGCCCACAGGCTCTCCTGCCTGTTTTGCTTTCGCTCAGATGGCCTCCTCCCCCTGACCATTTTGGTGCTGGAAGGGGTGAGGGGTGCATGGCAGAGACCAGCTTCACACTTGTCATTCCCCCTTAGCAGCCCCTGGCAGCCGGCAATAACCACCACCTGCTCTGCTCAGACATGTCAGGGGAATTTTAGATGAAAAACTGAGAGCTCTATCAAGCGCACGCAAACTGGGTTTTCAAGGGCTTGTAACGTAGCCAAGTTTGAGCACAGTTTTAGAGGAGCTGGTGCAATGTGTCTTCCTAACAGAAAGCTGCCTCCTGCCAAATTTCGCGTGTAATGCTCCAAAGCATTACACTGAGAAAGGAAAATATCACCAGAAATTTTTCTAAAGGGTTAGGAGAAGGTCAGATAAACAATGTATTTCTAAGAATGATGTCAGCCATTAGAAAGGGATTAAAAAATTTTTGGCTGAATGTTCCCAAACAAATTTAGCCTGAAGCACAACCCCAACTCAGGAAATTTTAACCTCATCTGGTTCGTTGTGAGTTTCTTGGCCTTCAGATGGGGGTTTTGAACACTGGAAGAACTTCTACAGCCTTAAGATGGACTGTGCTAACAGCTTGTTTGTAATAAAGCAGTCAGCAGAACTGAAATAGCCAAGTCTTTCATAGTTACTGTTACTATGACTTACTGCCAGCCTTCCCACATTGCAAAGAAATCTGTTCTTCAGGCTTTTCTTCCTTGAATTCCCCATGGCTTCCTACCCTTTTTCCTATACCAATCACACCAGTTCACTTATCACCAAAGTGAGTTGTAGTTGAACTTTACTTCTTTCACCTATCCCTTCCCATGCCGCTCCCCCCACCATGCCATCCCATCCTCACACATGTCCCTGAAAGAGCAATGACTCTGAACTCGGTACTGAAAGCAGCACATGTCTTGGACCCCATCTTTCACCCCAGAGAGACAACCCTGTGCTGGTGCTGGAAGCTGTCGGAGAGACGGGCTCCAGTGATGCTGTGAGCAGTTTGGCAGAGTGAGCACTGCAGTTGCTGCAAGCGTCAACATCTGGATGAATAAAGCAGCCACTGAGATGAAGTCACCCCTAGAAAAGCCTTGGACGGTAAGGGCTAAAAAATCTAAATGATAAGAGCAGAACGGCTTTATTTTGACTTGGCATTTCACATAGCTTGAAATGATCCAGGACTGAGCTCACGTGTACACGTGATGCTGCCCAGCAAGGGTTTCGCCAGTTCAGCAAGCCCAGGGTAGTTATGGGCCGTAACCACAGCATCCTTGTCATGTTAACTGGGGTTAAGAAGAGATCAAAACAAGCTAGCTTGGTTTTAATTGCCAAATTCAGGTTCTCTCCCAGGCTAAAATGCTCCCACTGTTATTTCGGTCTGAGTTAGCCAAACAGAGCTCAGCACGTGCAATTTCTAAGCCCAGCATGAGGAGGTAATGAATCAAGGTGCTGCTTTGCACAGGTTGTGGTTCCAGCACTGGTCCAAAATGCCTCCTGAATATTCCATTAAACCTCTGCGATGCGTCTGAGCTCTGGGAAGATGCCTGCTCATTCGGAAAATGACTGGCAGCAGTTGCCTTGACTCACACTCTCTTGTGAAACTGTCAGAAAAATATGGCTTACGCCCCCAATACCATAGACTGTTGATTTCTCTCAGCTGCTGGTTTTAGTTTCCTGCTTTTTAAGTTTCTCAGGAGCTGTGAATATATTGTGGTTTTTTTTCATTTTTCCTTTAATAGTGATACCTTGGGGGTTTTCTTTGCTGTAATGAGAGCATCCTGGGGGATTCTGGACACAGCTACTGGCTAAAACCCTGTTACTATTTTTTTTTCCATAAGAGATGCATTTAAGTCCATCTGGGAAAACTCTTCCTACTTTCCTAAAGCATGAGATCAACAGGCACCTTTGGAAATAATGGTGTGATTAAATCCATGTTTTGGAAGCCAGACAGACTAAAGCATCTTGGTTTAGTTTCTGCCGTTTGTTTGCCCTGTGACACTGAGCTATGACACTGCTCAGTTAATAATAATTTCATTTGCTTATATT
>VYZQ01031187.1:0-10142 GCA_013400655.1 Mystacornis crossleyi | reverse complement strand
CCCCCAACAAGACACCATCACCGAAGTCTCTGCGCATCCAGCACTCACTGCCGTTAACCATGCTGGCAACAGTGATGTGGAGTGGCACAGCATGTTGGCCATACGCACTCATGACAAAGCCCTGATCATCCCTACTTGGATCCTCGTGCCACAATAAAGCTCTCACAGGCTAGATGGCAGCGAGACAGCAGGCACGAAGTCTGCACACAGCACAAGCAAAATCTCTGACTTATTTATGGGTGAATGGGGATAAAGCCAAAAAATTACATATGTGTAACATAAATGCGCACACCTATGTACCCACCCAACCACACTGCCAGTTACCTCACTCTTCTGACTGTTTCAGCTTCCCAGCCAAGCAGTGGCTTTTCCCAACATGTCTCCTATCTCTTATTTACTCTGCAGTTTATCTCCACCTATACTTTGAAAATTTTGATGTGCTTCTTTCTAAATAGAGACAGAAAAGTAAAATCACCTGTTCCCTGAAAAGGGAATGGTCTGAACTTATTCCTTGCCAAATCATCAGTCCCAGGGAGCAGCAAGAACATTCCCATTCACAGGTTTTCATATGCCAAAGTATATTGGGTTTATCATTGGTTTAATGCATAAAAAATGGAGTGGGCTGGAGTCTGCCTGCTGCAGCAGAGTAGGTGGGAATTTAATATTTTACAGTGATGTCCTGTATGGAAAGAAGTGCTTTATTAGCAACTAGAAGTTTCCTTGTTCACAGTTAGTCCAGAGGTATTTAACACGCAGAATCTGGTACCTGAGAAGAACAGTAGTTTAGATGTTTGTGACCACAGGTGTGTCTAACTGCAGCAGAGCAATTGCACAAGGGAAATAAGATGCATGGACAGCAGCATGGACAGGACTTTCTGCACCAGGACTAGCAGCTGCCTCAGGCAGCTAAGCCATTTGAAGATGGAAACTAATGCAAAATTTTGCCAGCTGTGCTGACTACCTGCACGGCTGATGGTCACAAAGCTGAGACCACCAGGGGCACAAAACAGTTCTCCATCACGTTCAGAACCCACTCCAGGCACCTCAATGTCACAGACAGGATAGAAGGCATTGATAGTGAGGAACTCTGCACATGGGAGGTGCAGGTGTACCCTGGTGCAGTCCATTTAGCCTGTACTCTGCTAAAACCACCACTTAAAGAGTATCCAGATGCTTGCATGCAGTGGTAAAACTATTAGGCATTTGGGTTTTGGTTTTTGGCTCAAGAATCTGTGTAGGTACCCAGGTAGGCTTCAAAGGTGAGAGAAGACCACCTGAGGGACATCTGAACAAAAAAGGGGCCTGAACAGCTTCCACCCACCCAATACTACAGCAACCAGGGAGGTGTCTGTTGGCACAGCAAGGCCAAAGAGGGGTCTAATGCTGCTCTACATCTTTTCCCCACTCACTGTAGAGAACATAAGGAGAGGCAGTCTAGTTGACAGAAACAGTTTCCACAATAATATGATGGGTGCTGCTGGAAAAAGTTTTTTATTCCCTAAGCACAAAAAAAATGACATAGGTCTGTGGTTCAGATTGCCTGTTCTTGTTGCTGTCTTTGAAGTGGGTTTGGTTTTTTTGGTAGGAATAATCCATCTTGTTGTAGATAGAATGGTTTTTTAAACAGGAATGGAAAAAGTAGGTCCAGGTCCTCACATATTCTTTATTCCAAGTTCCCTCAAGCTGCCACTCTTCACATGTGCTGCTCCATACTTTGTGTCCCACATACTCCAGAAGAATTTTCAGAGGCAAGTGGCAGTGACTATACAAACCTGAATGAATTCTCTTGGAAACCTGATCTCCTCCCTGACCATTTGAAATGGCAGCAAAGCAATTCTGAATGTTCAACCCAAACAAGGGTTGAGAGAGAAAGGAGAAACAAGGATCAGCTCCCCAAATGCATTAGCTGTAACGTGCAGCCAGAGCGGAGCTAATCCTAACCCAAAATATATGCACTATTTTGGGCCACCAGAACTTGGGCTTCTTCATGCTATTTGTGCTTTGGTCAGCCTACAAGGGAAGTAAAGTGGCTTGTCACTGGCAGATCCTAATCTTCCGAATACTGGTGGTAACCACTTGCCTAGCCTCTCAAGAGAAGGATTGACAGCCACATTCAGGAACCCTTGAGAAAGGCAGAAAACAATTTCATATGATGCCAATGATCAGACCATCTTGCGTATTGCCAGTCAAATTCCCTGCAGTTGCCAATATTCCATTTGGAGACTTTCATTTGAAACAATGCCCTGCTTTCCTATAATCTGTCCCAGAGTGGGACTTCACAGTGTTAATGCCTGTTCAGCAGACTGGCTTATCTCAATCAGTCTTATTATCAGACAGTGCAGTTTACAATAATAACGAGACAGCAGTTAACCCAATTTGACATATCTTGTGGCAGTCACAAGAGACAAGCTTCTCCAGGACAGAGAAGGCTTTAAAACAAGTTGCCCTTGTTTGGTGAGAGCTGCAGCTCCTTTGTTGAAGCCTGAATGCTCTGTCGAGGGGACAGGATTCATAAAACACATTGAGTCATTAAAGGAGCAAAGATTCTTTTTCAAGATTCTCTTTTTCCAAGAAAAGAAAACAACTCATGGTACTTACAGTGACTTTTTTCCCCCTCTTTTTTTTTACTTTTCTTCCAGCTGAGTACGTAGTGCACAGATGAAATGGAGCAAGATTCCACAGAAAGGTTAAACAGGGAGATCTTTAACTCCCAGAATGGGCTGCTCCATCAGAGGTGAAAAGTTAAATGCACCCTGCAGCAATCGTTCAACTTGTAAAGATTAAAATTTGAGCCTTGGCAAGATACTTCTAGGAGTATTATGGAGAGTGATTAATGCAGTCTTCTTTAGCCGTCATTACCTCCCACACCCACACCCTAAAACTTGATCATCTGCATTTCTTCCTTTTATTTTTATTATTTTAAGATTGCTATCACTATACTGATTTGACTGCAGCTCCTGACCAGAGAAAGAGCACAGCCATCACGCCTGTGTTCAGACAGACCTGCCAGCTATGCAATAATGGATCAGCATGAGCAGAAAGCAGAGGACTGGAGTCAGGACACGCTGTGCAATTAAAGTAACTATCTACTCAAGACAAATGCAAGTTTCACAGGCTTGCTTTTCTTTCTAGTACTTGTTAGAATATATGGAACATATTCACAATATGGGAAGGTTGTGGCTGCTTGTTGCTTTAAAATAAAGTGGGGAGCATGTACTTCTTTCCTCAGGGAAAATCCTTCCGATGTGGTCAGCAAGAGGTAATCACATGAGGGATAGGCATTGTCTGTGGAATCACACAGGCCATTTCACAGTGGCTTTCTGCTTAGGAAACTGCCTCAAGAACTTCATGCGTACAACCAAAACCTCTAGTGACCCAGCATTTTGAGAGTGCCTGGTAGTTTCAAAGGAGTAAAAAAAGGCTTTGATGGCCCATCCAAGACAGATCTATACCCTGACTGGAGAGGTGGGCACTAGAGTAGGGCAGAAGGTTCTGGAACAAAGAACTTAAGTATGTGATCATAACCCCAAAAATGAAGGTTTCCAGGGATTCCATGGGACATCAATAAAGTTGTAGAATCATAGAATTGTTTAGGTTGGAAAAGATCAATGAGATCATCAAGTCCAACTGTTAAACCAACACTGCCAAGTCCACCACTTGATCACATCCCTAAGTACCACACCTACATGTCTTTTAAATACCTCTAGGGATGGTGACTCAGCCACTTCTTTGGGCAGCCTGATTTCCTAAAATCCAGTGAGAACCTCTACTGGTGAAGCTTGAGGCCATTTCCTCTTGTCCTGGCACTTGTTGCCTGGAAGAAGGGGGAAATCCCTACCTGCCTACACCCTTCTGTCAGGCAGTTGTAGAGAGTGATAAGGTCTCCCATCAGCCTCCTTTTCTCCAGGCTAAACACACCCAGCTCCCACAGCTGGGCCTCACAGAGTCTGTCCTCCAGACACTTCACCAGTTCTGTTGCGCTTCTCTGTGCCACCTCAATGTCCTTTTTGTGATGAGGGGCCCAGAACTGGACATAGAACTCAAGGTGTGGCCTCACCAGTGCCGAGTACAGAGGGACAATCCCTGCCCTGGTCCTTCTGGCCGCACTATTGCTGATCCAGGCCAGGATGCCATTGGGCTTCTTGGTCAACTTGGATCCTTAGGCAAAACACCTAGAGAAAACAGTCTCTCTAGTTTCCAGTGGGTAAATGGCATTTGGTTTGCAACCAATTCTTGTGTCTGTCTTGAACACTTCCCAGAAGAATGCAGACCTGAAGTATCCCCACAGCCTCATCAACTGTCCCTGCTGTTGGAGCCAAGCACACTCCTTACTGGCCACCTGCAGACAACCTAGGCTATGTCTGCATAGTTTTATTTGCCCCTACATCCACTGCCATACTCTGTGCTGCTCGGAAGAAACCTTCAGCTTCCTCTTCAAAAAACTCTCCTGTGCCAATTAGGTGGTGTTTAGTAGAGGGCAGGTGCCCTTTCACAACCTTTAGTGGGGCAGTAAGTTTGCTGGGAACATCATGTCCATGTGCATAGGTAGGCCAGTCTGGCTTTGGAGAAAAATCATCAGCATAAATATTACATACCCTCCCTAGGCATATGGCAATTTTCTACCTATAACATAAAAAAAGAGGCTCTTGTTTCAGTTAGTAGTAACTTTAAATTTAGCCCTTTGTTGCTTCATCAATACAAAATCACTGGGTTGTATATTTGACTTACTCAGATCCATTCAATCCCACTGGTATCAACAGAAATGTATGGGTATGAATCAGCTGCACAGGACTGGGTAATAATTTCGGTATATTCAGACTTAAAATCTTGTTCTTCATCCTGTTAATGTCTCAGAAAGGATTTTGGTGACTCTTGCTAGAGGGTTTCATGCTTTATCTAGTTATAATGTTTTAGCACCGAAAAAAACTGCCCAACTTTACAACGATCTGAACAAAATATTCATTACCCTATTGATAAATCTGCTTAATACAATATGTTGTTCTGTCCTTAGTCCAGCCAAGACATCTGTTTTCTTGGCTTTACGGTACTTAGTACAATGAATCATTTGCCTCCAGTCATTTTCTGTCCCGGTGTGTTATGCTGCCTAACTCTTAGGAAAATTCCACCCAGTCTCCTCCCGATAATCCAGCCGTGCTGCACTTTTTGCTCCCACAGTAACAGCAGTGGGATCTGCCTGCCTCCTTCTCTGTCAGCACAAACCCCCAAGACCTGTAGTTACAAAGTCTCCCCTCTTGCCTGCACAAATTGCTCCTTCCCAGACACATGAAGTCTGTTTTGGAATGCCTTCACAGGGCTCTTCTGGTCCCTATAGCTATGCTGGTATTAATAAAGGAAAATAATGAATAAATAAAAACAATGAATAAATTTTGTCCTTCTTCAGTCCTCATAGCACAGCTCAGAGATGCCTGTCTCTACAAAACAGCATGGTCCAGTTTGAATCCACTTTTGGGAACAGCTGAAACTGCACCCTGGGGCATGCCCCAGGACTGTGCTCACTGTAGAAAGGACTCACAGACATGTAAGGTATAGGGGCCCTATCCTTCCTGGGTTTTCTAGTCCATGAAATGTAGCATCTGATTGGATGTAGCCAGTGTACATCTTGGCAGTCCCTGCTGCCTGCAGACAGGGTGGCTGGCTGAGGGTTGTCTCAGCAAGGTAGACAGCCTGGACCAGGGCAAGGTGGGAGTTCCTGGCCAAGATGCATTTGCACACATGGCTGGCTTTCTCCTGCATTTTAAGTCCCAAAAAACATGTCTTTGCTTAAATTATCCAAAGCTGTTCAGTGGAGTGTCAAGGAGTGATGAAGTAGTGATCTATGGGTCTGAAAAATTACTTTTTGCAGGTTTCAGTGTGGGCCAGGATTGAACTGTGACTCTAAATGCTGGGAACAGCAGTGCTATGGAGCTGGAGCAGGGAAATCCTTCTGGCATGGGGAACTACCTTGTCTACCCATGGGGATCCACAGGAGTTCTCTGTACATGCTTAAAGTGCAGGTAGGTGAGGTACAAAGCAAAGGTAACCCAGGGCTAAGAGCAGACATCTTCTGGTGAGGATGGCACAGGGGCTTGCAGCCTAGGCTCTACCCTGAGGAAAGGCTCCGTTTCCCTTCACACCTCTCCACATGGTTCTGGGAAAAGGCCAGGATTGCCCCAGCTGAAGGACACCTACCCTGTGTCCATTCCCAAAAATCCCCTGCCACTCTTGAGTGAGATAGGCAAGAGGACCTACCAAAGACTAAGTTTGGAACCCAAAGCCAGTTACATGCATACTTATCCTAGACAGATGAATGTCCTGCTCAGTCTCCCTGCCCCAAGTTTGCATCCCCCAGGTATCCTCCAACTGTAACACCACTATCCTCTGGTTTGCAAGTCTTCTTAGAAAAACACCAGAGCAGGAGACACACATTTCAGAGGGAGCATGGCAGGACACTAGCAGTGCCCTGCCAGGAGAGGGGCCGCTGTGTCCCATGAACTGGGACTTGTCAGGAGAAGCCCATCCCAAAACAGCTGTAGATGCTCCATGAACTCCTCTCCCCCTGACCGCAGAGGCAATAATTTCAGTTTTCTATGCAGAGGTTTTTAGAGATCTTAACTGTAAGCTCCTGGGGAGTTCCCAGCTATATATCAGGCTGATCACAGGGCAAGATGCTATTTATAATTTATGGTATTAAGTGCTAGTGAGGAACAAGGGTAAAATGTTACAGCACTGCTTAAGCAGCCTTCTCATATCAGCTGGCCTTGGGCAAATCTGGAAAAATCAACCTTTGGGCATCCATTATGTATTCAAGGACCTGAAAATAAAGAGGGAGTCTCAGAAACAATAGCTCTTTGACAGGGCTGCTGCTGCTTTCTGGCTCTAGCTGCTTGTGCCAGGAATTTAAACTCTAGTTTATAAGACAAAATACCAAATACCTGATGACAAAGGAAAACAGTAAATCTAAGAGTTCTGAGTTTTTTTCTGAAGATGTTTGGGGAGTTTAATTCATTAAGTGGTAAAAATAGATAGCTCAGTATTTAGAATAGTATGAAGACTTGGAGCACCACCAATCAGAAGTTGGAGTGGAAAATAAACTGAACATTTTTACACTCAAAACCAGCCTGAACTTCAGGCAGAAGTTCTCTTTTGCTTTAGAAAAGCCAGTTCTGCCATTGCTCAAAGGCAAACTGGAGCACTTTGGATAACTTGTGCTTTAAATAGTTAAGTGTCAATAGCTATCCAGAGTCAGTTACCCAGAGACCACTTCATTTTGATCTATTGATTATGGAGTTAGAATGTTTCTCTGTAGGAAGAGATGAGAAAGAACAGTCTGCATATCTGGAGACAAATTCTGATCTTTTCAACCTGTGCTGCCAAAGGAAAGGGATGTCTGACCAAAGAGACATATGACAATTTAGCAGTTGCCCCAGGTCTCCTGACCGCCCTTGCTTGTTGGAAAAGTTATTTGGCTCCCAAGTGGATGCACAAGTGTTGTGCACTGCATGAGGAGGTGCTCTGTTATTTATTGAATAGTCAAATGAACAATCACATAAAACCCCTGTGAGTACTCGGAGCAAAAAAAAAAAGTGAGATTTTTGCCTTTGGACAGAGCAGCCTTTCCACTTCAAACCTCTGGCTTGACAGTTGGGGTTTTTTTGTCTTTTCCCAAATATTCTTGTGTATTTAAGCCATGATGGGACTTGCTGAATTCATCTGTGGCAAAGCATTCACTTGTCCCTTCTCCCAATTAAACTTCATGGAAAACATATGCAAATCTTAGTATTAAACATTTCAAAAGCACTAGTAACTCCTTGTTTGGTCAGTTCCCTTCCTTCAAGTAAAATGTGTTCAGTGCTCAGCCACTGCCCTGCCCTAGGCTCTGGACATCAGGGAGCAAATCTGTTTTACTCTTTCCCATTTAAACTAAAAATTTTTAGACAGTGCCCAGTTTACCAAAAACTATATTTCTAGAGTGTTTTATGTAGGAGCAAAGACTGGGAAAAACCCTTCTGTCCTGAAGAATATGGTCCACTAGAGACAGTGGCACTACACAAGCCCTTTCATAAAGAGACTTTCCCTCTAAATTCCTGCTGAAAGGCTACTCCAGACCAGTACAAATTGGAAGCTTAAGAGGTAAAAGAGAAGGTAAAAAAATATTGTAGGATAGTATTGCTACTGCTTAAAGCAAACTAATGTTCCCAGTCAGCTTCCCAGGTCACCAATTTAATTCTCCCAGCTCAGTCGGAGCTGGATATTGCAAAGTGATTAGTCCAAATACTTAACCTCAATTCTGGATGCTACAGATTGCTCCTAAGAGGAAGCAAAATTGACATTTTTTCAAGACTTTGTCTAGCACAGTATGAATTTTCTTATGAAGCAGTGACAGATGTCCTACTTCCCCCACTGCTGTGGGGCGCTTCCCCACTCATATCTCTAAGCCTTTTGCTGTCCAAAACCGGTAAAAAACGTACCATTCCTTGGCCTTTTCCTTCATCTGTCACTCACTTGATTCTATGGGTAGCACCAACCAGATCAATTGTCATTTAACTTGAATGGAATTGCACTCTTCTCTCATTTCATCCTTAGATATTATATCTACCATCTTCAGTGGAGTATATAATTGCTCATATATGCAAGAAATACTAAAAGGCTCACCCCTTTTTCAGCATAAGTACATTAAATCTCATAAACTCCAAATATCTATACATCTCTGTGTCATCCCTCAGCTGAAATATTCCACCACAAATAGTATCAAACCCTGGGATCTTTTCCCATTGCTTACCCAGATATTAAATGGCAAAAGACTGCACTTTGTCCTGTGGTCAGTGATTTGCTTACATGTAACCCTCTTTCAGGGTCTTACCAAAAGGTCACTGACAACCTAAGCAAAAAATTATTTTTAATGACTGTCTGTTCTAGCAAGCCTCAACACCTTTCAAAGTGCTTGTTTGGTCAGGTGCATTGGGTTGCGCAGACCACCATGCAAGTGAAGTTTTGGTGGTTTCTCTGTAGATACACTATCTCAGTCCACGGGACTGCCTGCTGTACACCACTGCCTCAGTTTCCCCTCTCCTCAATAGAAAGCCGTGCATGCACGCATCCCCGTTTATAAGAATGTAGCCTGAGAGAGTGCTGTCAGAATAAAATGTTTTAAAAATAATTTACAGCCGTTCTGGAGTCCTCTTACAAAGTAACACAAGTTAATATGAGAATTATGTCTTGCTTTAAGTCTATCATATATTTAATTTATTTTAGGGTTGGTGAATGAGTACTGTCTGCCTTAGTGGAAGCCTCTAAAGGAGATCTGGAGGATTTACCATCCACTGCATTTTTCAAGTAGATTGGTATCAGTCATCTGATCTCCTGTAAAAGAGGCCTTAAAGATGTCTTTCGATATTGTCTTCCTCAGTTTACCATTATACAGCTCCCTCTTTTGTTTTGCTATGCTTCTTAAATAGTCATCTTGGCAAGGGCAACACAGTCCTTGCTTCTTAGGACTTGTAGCTATTATTTACCCTAATATCTCTGGTTCTCTAAAACTCATATCTTTAACCTTTCAATTTCTCCTTTGTGTCTAATGGGGTAATGTCTGCTCCATTCCAAGGTAATTGCTGCACTGGGATGTGTGTTTGTTTGTAAACATGAAGGACATTTGAGGGGGAAATGGCAGTTTGAGACTTAATAAAACTTCGGGTTGCTTCTTCATCATGCAAATTTTGCCCAGGATCTGCAGGGCAATTTTGGGGGCTCTGGAGCCTTCAGCACAAGAAAGACAGGACCTGTCAGAGAGAGTCCAGAGAAGGGACACAAAAATAATCAGAGAGATGGAGCACCTCTCCTGTGAGGGCAGGCTGAGGAAGTTAGGACTGTTTAAGCTGGAGAAGAGAAGGCTCCAGGGAGACCTTACAGCACCTTCTAGTACCTGAAGGGAGCCTACAAAAGAACTGAAGAGAAATTTCTTAAAAGGGCATATAGTGATAGGACACTAGGGAGCAATAGGGGGAATGGCTTCAAACAGAACAAGAGTAGGCTTATATTAGATATTAGGAAAAAATTCTTTATTGTGAGGGTGATGAGGTACTGGAAAAGGTTGCCAGGAAAAGTTGTGGATGCTCCATTCCCGAAAGAGTTCAAGGCCAGGTTGG
>VYZQ01031186.1:0-15507 GCA_013400655.1 Mystacornis crossleyi | reverse complement strand
TTGCTGGAACTCCACAGCAACATTACCCTTCTGTTTCCTCTCTGACAAGGAATTACACATTGCCACCACTCTATCTGCAAGGTCAAGAGAGTGGTAGCAATGGACCAGTGACAGGTTTGAGGCACTAAAATTTAGTTGTGACCTTCATGGAAAAGCTGTGCTCCCAAGGCACAGAGAGAAGCAATTATGAGGTACAGGTCAGGGTAGTGAATTATTTCATGAAGCCCGTGAAATTTAGCTTAAGATTCCAGGGCAACAAGTTTGCCAGGGGAGGAGCTACAAAAACATAAAAGCAAATAATAATCAAATACACTGCTTAAATAACTTCTCCCATGCACACAATCCTTTGTAAAATATGTTATATTTGTGGACATAGAGGAGCAACAGTTTTTAAAGTTATTGGCAGATGTTTTCAGATGGCCTGAAAAATTTAGTTATTGTTTTGTTTCTAATAAGTAATAGCCAGTGCCTGCACAGATCATTAGGTAACACAGCTAAAACGTGACAGAGTCTGAAGCCAAGGTCACAGAAAGGAACAGTATTCACACTTGGGGACTTCAAGGTCTCCGTTTCCTTACCCCAACAGCTCTGCAATCACAGGCAGGGGGCAATAAACAGCAGGAAGTTCTGGCTTACCCCCATGGATTGATGTTCTGCCATCACAGTGTCTTAATTAACATGGCTAAACCACTCAGATGCCTTCAGTCTTACTGCCAACTGTTCAGTGTTCAAGATATTATTGAGGCCATTCTAGTGCAAGAGTAAAGTTAAAGTCCTTTTAGCAAACATTTTTGCTGTGTGCATTGGATGTTCATGTCCAGGTTTTGACTGTGGGGAGGGTGCAGTGTTCTCTCTGTGAGGCTAGGAACTGTCCTATGCCAGATACAGCTCCAACGGGACAGGGATGAGCCCAGCAGCCATGCTGGTGGTTCATCTAATAAAAACACTTTTAAGAAAGCCCCAAAAACACCAGAGAGCAGAGATGAAATGAAGTGTTAGACAGAACAGTGAAAACATCAAGGTCAGGGAAGAAGGGGAAGGTGGTGTCCAGGCATCAGAGTAGAGGTGGCCCTGTGGAAGGAGGTGGATACAGCAGGAACTGTACCTGATGAAGAGCCACTCCAGAGCAACTTTGTCCTGAAGGCCATGGGAAGGACTCACACTGCAACAGGGAAAAGTGTCAAAACGAAGGAGCAGCAGAGAGGAACAGTTATGAACAGTTATGACTGTATCCCCCTGTACTGCTTGAGCTACAGGAAGGATACACATGAGTTGTGAGTGAAAAAGTGACTTGAAGGCTAATAAAAAAGTGGAGGCAGGGATAAGGTGTTGTTTTAATCTGTCTCTATTTTTCACCATACATGTCTATTTTAATTGACAATTAATTACATTAACTCCCCTTAATCAAGTCTGTTTTGCCAAGGATAGTAATTTGTTACTTCTGTCTCTGAGTCATGATCTTTTAAATCTTATCTTCTCCCCTTGTCCTCCTGGGAAGGATGAGTGAGAGAGCAGCTGGGTGGTTTTTTGGTAGCTGATGCACCTTGTAAGCAAGACTTAAAAAATTTCTGACAAATATGATATATATATCATTGAAAGATAATACTCATCAGAAAATTTTCAGGCTTACCATTAAATGTTCCACATTTGCAAAACTCCAGAGAGGAATGGAAACACATTTTTACATGAAATTATCTGTATTCTGTTGAAATTCAGTTATTAATTATTTGTAGATGGCCAAGAAGAGGCAGCAGGACTCTTTATTCTGATGAGGATTCAGGTTTTTTATCCNGATGCATGTGTGCCTTCATATAATACATTTATACAAACGTGTCTAAAGAAAAAGGTCCAGGACAGTCAGGGTTGTGTCTACTAGACTGATCTTTCAATATGAACTGTTCTTTCTTTGTGGAATACACTGCTCCTACCAGTAGTTTTTATAGATTAATTTCATTTGCAAGCTTTTTCGAAAATATTTGCCTTGTTGGAATATCTATCTAAATAGAAAGTATTTCAATTTCTCTTACTATTACTATTTTGGCATCCTAAATTTTCCAGTATTGAAAAACACAGAGCAGCATACACTGACCAGGAAAAGAGTTTCTGTTTTACAATATTTTGTATTCTTTTTACATTTGAATATATTCCCAATATACTCTTTCATTGTACCAANTTAAAGTCCTTTTAGCAAACATTTTTGCTGTGTGCATTGGATGTTCATGTCCAGGTTTTGACTGTGGGGAGGGTGCAGTGTTCTCTCTGTGAGGCTAGGAACTGTCCTATGCCAGATACAGCTCCAACGGGACAGGGATGAGCCCAGCAGCCATGCTGGTGGTTCATCTAATAAAAACACTTTTAAGAAAGCCCCAAAAACACCAGAGAGCAGAGATGAAATGAAGTGTTAGACAGAACAGTGAAAACATCAAGGTCAGGGAAGAAGGGGAAGGTGGTGTCCAGGCATCAGAGTAGAGGTGGCCCTGTGGAAGGAGGTGGATACAGCAGGAACTGTACCTGGTGAAGAGCCCACTCCAGAGCAACTTTGTCCTGAAGGCCATGGGAAGGACTCACACTGCAACAGGGAAAAGTGTCAAAACGAAGGAGCAGCAGAGAGGAACAGTTATGAACAGTTATGACTGTATCCCCCTGTACTGCTTGAGCTACAGGAAGGATACACATGAGTTGTGAGTGAAAAAGTGACTTGAAGGCTAATAAAAAAGTGGAGGCAGGGATAAGGTGTTGTTTTAATCTGTCTCTATTTTTCACCATACATGTCTATTTTAATTGACAATTAATTACATTAACTCCCCTTAATCAAGTCTGTTTTGCCAAGGATAGTAATTTGTTACTTCTGTCTCTGAGTCATGATCTTTTAAATCTTATCTTCTCCCCTTGTCCTCCTGGGAAGGATGAGTGAGAGAGCAGCTGGGTGGTTTTTTGGTAGCTGATGCACCTTGTAAGCAAGACTTAAAAAATTTCTGACAAATATGATATATATATCATTGAAAGATAATACTCATCAGAAAATTTTCAGGCTTACCATTAAATGTTCCACATTTGCAAAACTCCAGAGAGGAATGGAAACACATTTTTACATGAAATTATCTGTATTCTGTTGAAATTCAGTTATTAATTATTTGTAGATGGCCAAGAAGAGGCAGCAGGACTCTTTATTCTGATGAGGATTCAGGTTTTTTATCCCAACCCTATTACTCAGTGTCTCTAATTATGACTTTGACTCTTTTTGGATTAGTGATTGGATATCCCAAAGATTTCAGTCCTAGTTTTGCGATAAACTTTTCTATAGGCATGGGACACATCACATTAAGGATGACCATGAAACATATGATGCCTTTAAAATGGATTTCCATTGCAAAACGCATATCCCTCTACACTAATAAGAACTAAGAATACAAGTATCTAAAAAACGAGAAGTGAAAACTCAATAATAGGAATTGCTTTCATTGTCATTTGAGTTTATTCAACCCTTCCCATAATGCCTTTCTCTCTGTTTTTTACGACAAAGTAGAGAAGCTCAGAGCTACAGTAATATCCCTGTGCTTCTACCAATGTGCTGCTTGTAAGTAATGGCTTCCATTTCCAGTCCCCAGCATTTTTTCCTGTGCCATGAATCTGAAAACAGACAATGGACACCTGTTGTTCCTGTAGTTCAGGAAAACAGACAATGGAAACAGACAATGGAAACCTGTTGTTCCAAATGACTTTGTACATGAGAACAACTTTTACTGTGGAACGACATTTTTGTTCTTCATGATACATATCCATCCTATATTCCCTAAATATTCTCTAAATTTGGGTTCTTCCCACTTGATTTCATCATTTTTGTTAATGGGGTTTTGTCATTGTTTTCAAGTTGGGCTAAATATATATAGCACAGTGGGCATTTACAAAATGTTCAAGTGAAANGATTAATTTCATTTGCAAGCTTTTTCGAAAATATTTGCCTTGTTGGAATATCTATCTAAATAGAAAGTATTTCAATTTCTCTTACTATTACTATTTTGGCATCCTAAATTTTCCAGTATTGAAAAACACAGAGCAGCATACACTGACCAGGAAAAGAGTTTCTGTTTTACAATATTTTGTATTCTTTTTACATTTGAATATATTCCCAATATACTCTTTCATTGTACCAAATTGTTGCACTAATATTTTCATCACACTAATGTGCTGCTATTAAAAAAAATTATTATCAAATACCAAGTTTTTTTGGTTTTTTTTAATACAGTGGTCCTCTATAACAAAATCTGTTTTAAATGGAAGAGAAATAAGAGATTTAAAACAGAAAAAAATAAAAATAATTGTCTTAAACCTACAGAAAATAATTTTGTAAATGTCGTGTATCACTTTCAGAAGAGATTGGATTAGCCTCAGTTTGGTCTTTTTGCTCTGAAGCTGAAATATCCTTTTAATAAATTTTTATGAAATTTAACTTATTTTATGTTTTGGTAATATAGGAATAAGACAGAACTGCTGATAAAAAAGAAAGAAAGCAGGAAGCTGTTCAGCTGTGTCTCTTCTAAGTAATTTTTAAAATATAAGATACAAGCACCTGTACAGTCTGTAAAGTACACACTTTATTAGTTAATTTGGTTTAAATAAGTGAAAAGTTTTATATTTCCCAAGGGCTTTTCCCTCTGCATAAATTAAATATAGCAAATTCTCTAGTTAAGGAATACACTTCAGAGCCTGGTTTGGACAGTACTAGTATTAAAAAAAAGACAAGGACCAAAAGCTTATTTGGCATGCAGTCACATTTCTGTACCATACACCTCTGCAAAGTCTTATAAAATTCTATTACAAGGCTATCAAATTTAATCAGCTAGTCAGCTTTTAGCCAAAGTCTTGTACTCCCTACGTCTTAAACCTGTCATACTAATACAAAAAAGGCACTAGCTGTTTCCATTTTTTAAATCTTATTTTGATCACATAAATAAGTAAAGCAAAAGATTGCCTTAAGCCAGGCTGGTTTTCTTGCTTGTCATAAAAGCAGCCATTTCCCTCCAATCTTCCTCTTCTTCAATGCTCTGTCATTGCAATACATTGAGACTACACAAACATGGAAAGGTGCACATGGCTTAGTGCTTCAGTGGAGGGGTACAGGCTCCTCAGAAGGAAAGGCCTGGGAAGGTGAGAAGCGGGATTTGCCCCCTGTGTGATACAGCTGGATTACATGAAGGTCTACCTCTATGATTTGTCCAGGAATTGGTCAAGAATTTTTGGGTAAAGACTTGTGGGCAGCCCAGCACATGTGCTTTTGTAGTCAGAATCCAATACAGACATCCTGATCAGGAAGTAGATACGGCATCACATTCACAGACCCTGTTTCTTATGAGGGACTCCATACACCCAAACATATGCTAGACGGACAATACAGCAGGACTCAGGTAATTTGGAAGACTTTTATGATGCATCGAAGACAACTTCCTGGTCCAGGTAACTGAAGAACCAGCAAAGAAAGGCACTCTGCTGGATCTGATACTTAGGAGTAAGAAAGAACTATTCAAGGTTGTGAAAGTCTGCCGAGCTCCTGGCTCCGAGGGGGTCCTGAAACAGCTAGCTCTGGACCCCAGAGGAGCAGGGACGTCGAGAGTCAAAAGATGAGACTTCAGGCTCTTTCTCTCCGAGAGTTCGGGTGATGTTTATTGAACTCTCGCCAGCCAGAGAAGAAAGAGGCCAGAGCGTTTCCCTGGGGTCTCTTTTCAAGCCTGGGGGCGGGGACAGGTAAGGGGAGAGGGGCTGCCTTCCGTTACCTGGGAAGGCAAGGGGAGGGGGAAGGGCCAGTTCCCAGGGAGGGGGATGTTACAGGAAATGCCACATTTTTCAGGGATGGCTCGTTCCGGGTTATACAGGATTACTGCTTAAAACAATACAACAAAAGTCAGCTACAGTAGCCAGGAGATGGTGTTCTGAATCCTAAGAGGAGATGGTTTAAGCTTAGTCCTTGGGAATGTGATGGAGAAAATCCACCTGGAATCTAATTCCAAAAACATGAAGGACAAGAAGGTGGTGAAGGGTATTCAGTATGGATATAAGAAGGAAACAACCTCTCTGAGGTGACGGTTTGATAGGGGAGAGCAGGTCATGCTATTTAACCTCAACTTATCAAAGCTTTCAACATAATTTCTAATAAAATTCTCATAGAGAAGCTTACACAGATAAGGACACAGAGAGGTGAATTGAAAACCCACCGAACAGCCGCATCTGGAGAGTTATGATGAGCAGTGAAGGGTTCAGTTGGAGTCCTGTGACTGGTATAGCCCAGGGGTCAATACTGAGACCAGTACTGTTGAAACTTTTCTTTAAGATCTGAAGGTGGAGGTGGAGTGCACCCTCAGCAGTTTCAAAAATACAGAACTGAGGGAACTGGCTGGCCCACCAGGTGGTTGTGCTGCCATATAAAGCAGCATTCTGTGCATTGGCTTTGACAAACAGACAGAGATGAATCACATAAAATTCAGCAAGGGGAAATGCAAAGTTCTGCACATGAGGAGAAATAACCACAGACACCAGTACACACTGAATAGACTAACAGCCACTGGTTGGAGGACTTTTGGGGCAGTCCCTTTTACGTGAAAATAGTAAAACATCCACCACTAACGTGTCTTAACTGCCTCGTTCTCCTGTTCTCCTTGGCTCTAAAGTAGCAAACGTCTTCAGGCATCGTGTTCACTGGTGTAATATAAGTCCAAAAAAAAGTATGGTAAAGATATTGCCATGTCCAAAATTGTTCTTGCCAAACTTAATAGATACACTAGGCAAAGATACCAGATCATCCCAACATCATTACGCAAACCATGTAAGAAATTAGACTGGAAACTGACCTAATTCTATTCAGATCAGTGTTTTACTCACTGATGTATAATTGCAGCGTATATTTTTAACATAACACCAGAAAAAAACCTGGAATTGATAACAGTTTTCCACATATTTAGTCAGGAGGAGGAGAAAAGGAACCAGCTGCAGAGTTTCTGACTCTGCAGAGTAAAGAGGTAAAAGGTAAAAGAACATATGGAATACCTTTCTTCCTCCTTTCTGTGTCATATAAGACTGTATCTTATAAGGTTGCTACTTAAGATATCTTTCCCAAATGCTGCATTAACAAAAAGATGTAGGAAGTTAGTGACAGTGAGAGATGACAAAAAAGTGTATTAAGCTTGGAGGCAGGCTGCAGAGCTGAGCTCAGAAGTGTAGGAAGTATTTTTTTTAAGCAATGCCATTCTAATAGCTGATTTGATTGAACCTGATCAAATTACATACAGTATGCCAGTGTGTTCGTGTGAAGAATGCAATCTTTAGCTAATTATTCAAGGAAGTCCATACTAAAGCCACCAAAGGAGAAAGCCTGGGCTGGAAAAGACAATCAGTTTCAGCAGCTGTGCAAGACAAGCAGACATTCCTTTTTATTTCAGAAATTTTAAACGATGAGTGGCTCAAGGATGCAGAGAGGGAACAAACAAGCAAAGAAGAAAAGATGGAAGAAGGAAGGAAAAATAAAGTCAGTATACTAAAATAGTGAAACTGGAAAGTATGTACTGTTGTCTGCTAGGCACTGAAACCTAGGAAACCTAGCAAATAAACTTATACAACAGCTGTGCTTAATATTAGCATTTCTGATGCTATCCAGATTAAATTTAAAAGTACATGTTATCACATACTAAAGCATCTCCACTCATACTTTAAAAATATGTAGATCTGGAGATGATATCTCATATCAGGCAATAATGTGTAGTCTGGAGGCAGAGAAGATGAAATTGAAATGTTTTGTGTTCTCAAAATGAATTTTAAATGAAACCCGAATACTGTGTGAGTCAGCCACAAAGAGAATTTATTCTTAATATCTGTCAGTTCATTTGATCCTATTTTTCAGCCAAGCAAAAGTATTCCCAGAGTACCTATTTTAAAACAAGTATCCAATTTTTTACTTAAAAGGAATGCTTAATGACTGTTTTGAATATCTCTGCTCCTTTAAAATCGTACAGGGCTAGTTACCACAGCTCTAGGGAGCAAACGCTTACTAGTTGATAACATCTCTTGGGCCAGTAATGGTTTGGGAAAACGCGTTTTCATACCCAAGCAAGCTGTGGCAGTCACATATTTATGTTACTATTATTTGATGTTCCCAGTCTAATTTCAGCTTCCATGAAATATTTCTTAAAGATATGTGGGACTGAAGAATTCCTATTGTTGCCAAAATAATTTAACATACTTAGAGATGATTCTTGATTATTTAATGTTGAATTTTATCTCCTCTGATATGCTCACTTGGTAACCAGATGCAGTAGGAACACATTTATTCTCCTGTGAGGAGCATAACTCTATCAAGGAAATAGTGTGACACATCCAGCACCACACTGTCACTTTAGATTCATATGGGAAAAACACCTGACTATGACATGAAAATTCTTTGGGAGGTGTTAAGGGTTTCAAAGACAATGGTAGTACCTAAAATGTGGTTCTCGTCAGCCATGCAGGCGCACGGCGGGGTTTTTCCTCTGGTCAGCGGTGGGGTGATTAAAAGAGGGTTGAGCAGGTGGGTTCCTTGTTCTTCTCAGCCACGGAGGTGCACAGCAGGCTTTCTCCTCCAGTCAGCAGCAGGGTGATTAAACACGGTTCTAGGGAGCATGGCAACCGGGAGCGGGCAAATTGGGGCGTGGCATGTCTCCAAGGGCGTGGCGTGGCAGTTTGCTCAGGCAGTTTGCGCAGGTCGGGCAAGCAGGCAGTGTTGCAGATTTCCTCCTGCTGGTGGGGTTTTTAGTTGTCTGTTGCAATTTTGTTGGTTGGCTGGTTCTGGGTTTTTTTGTCAGTAATGGGTTTAAGGCAATCAAAAGCTGCAGTTAGTAAAAGTGTAGGTAGCCAAACAGAACCCTCCAAGAGGGATGCGTCTGTCCAGACCCTTTCCTCTGAGGAGTGTTTGAGCTTATCGGTGGTACCAGGGCATGATGCAAAAGAAGCATGCTTGCAGAGTGAACAGATGAATGATCTCCTTTTGCTGGTGGCTGAGCTTCAGGAGGAAGTAGGAAGACTAAGGAGTATTAGAGAAAGTGAGAGGGAAATAGTTTGGTGGAGTTCTGCCTTTCCATCCTTGAGGGAAGGCTGCCAGGATTCTGAGGACTCCCATGCCTCCCACCATCAGGCAATAGCAGGACACCTGGTGGATGATGGGGCGTGGAAATAGGTTTCTTCCCCAGGAGGCAATAAAAATTCCTCCTGACCCCTATCCAGGTGCCACTTCAGAATAGGTATGAGGCCCTGGATCTAGAGGCTCAGCCAGATGATGTGGAAGGAAATGATCTGCCCAGTGGGCCTCCCAATTACGCTTCATCTGTTAGACGGATCACCACCTCTAACATAAAAAAGAAAAGAAGGGTAGTCATAGTAGGTGACTCCCTTCTGAGGCGAACAGAGGGCCCCATATGTTGACCGGACCCATCCCACAGAGAGCTATGCTGCCTCCCTTTGGCTCAGGTACGGGATATTATTGAGAGACTCCCTGGGCTGATCCAGCCCACTGATTATTACTCACTGTTGATACTCCAGGCTGGCAGTGATGAGACTGAAAAGAGAAGTGTTAAGGCAATTAAAAGGGACTTTAGGGCTCTAGGTCAAGTGGTTGACAGGGCAGGAGCACAGGTGTTGTTCTGCTCAGTCCCTTTGGTGGCAGGGACAAATGACAAAAGGAATAGGGGAGCCCACATTATCAACAAGTGGCTCAAGGGCTGGTGTCAGCAGAATTTTGGGTTCTTTGATCACGGGGTAACTTTTACAGCACCTGGCCTGCTGGAACCAGATGGGCTCCATCTGTTAAAGGCAAAAGGTTTTTAGCCTATGAAATGGCAGAACTCACTGGGAGGGCTTTAAACTAGGTTTGAAGGGGGAAGGGGATGCAACTGGGCTCTCTGGAAGCAGGCCCAAGGCGGGTAAGACAGAGAGGTGAAATCAGCAGCCCAGGTGAAGTGCATGTATACTAATGCACGCAGCGTGGGTAACAAGCAAGAAGAGCTGGAAGCCATGGTACAGCACCAAAGCTATGATGTAGTCGGCATCACGGGAACATGGTGGGATGACTTGCATGGCTGGAGCACTGCACTGGATGGCGACAAGTTCTTCAGAAAAGACCAGAAAGGGAGAAGAGGTGGAGGGGTTGCCATTTATTGAGGCTTTTGATGCCATGGGTATTGAAACCAGTGATGATAAAGTTGAATGCCTGTGGGTAAGGGTTAAGGGAAAGGCCAATAAGGCTAATGTCCTGCTGAGAGTCTGTTATTGACCACCCAACCAAGAAGAAGAGGTGGACAACTTATTCTACAAGCAGCTGGAGAATGTTTCAGGATCATCAGCCCTTGCTCTTGTAGGTGACTTTAACCTACTAGACATCTGCTGAGAACTTAATACAGTAGAAAGGAGGTAGTCCACGAAGTTTTTAGAGTGCGTGGACGACAACTTTTTGTCACAGCTGGTGAGTGAGCCCACCAGGAAGGGATTATGCTGGACCTGTTGTTTGTAAATAAAGATGGGCTGGTGGGTGATGTGGTGGTTGAAAGCCACTTAGGGCTTAGTGATCATGAAATTACAGGGTTCTTGATATTTGGTGAAATGAGGAGGAACATCAATGAAACTTTTACACTGGACTTCAGGAGGGCAGACTTTGGCCTGTTTAGGAGACTTATTTGAAGACTTCCTTGGGAAGCAGCCCTTAAAAACAAGGGAGTCCAGGAAAGGTGGGCTCGCTTTAAAGCAGAGGTCTTGAGGGCACAGGAATGGACTGTCCCTGTGTGTCAAAAGATGAGTCGATGAGGCAAGTGTCCAGCCTGGATGGGCAAGGAGGTTCTGAAGGAACTTAGGAATAAAAAGAGGATGTATCATCTTTGGAGGGAGGGTCAGGTCTCTCAGGAAATATTTAAAGGGGTTGCTAGGGCATGTAGGAAAAAAATTAGAGAGGCCAAAGCTCAGCTAGAATTTAACTTGGCAACTCTTGTGAAGGATAATAAAAAATGTTTTTACAAATATATTAACGGTAAAAGGAAGGGTAAGCTCAGCCTCTGTTCTCTACTGGATGCATGAGGGAACTTAGTAACCGCAGATGGGGAGAAGGCAGAAGTGTTTAATGCCTTCTTTACCTCAGTCTTTAGTGGGAAGACGGCTTGTCCTCAGGTCTATTGTGCTCCTGGGTTGGTAGATAGTGTTAGGAAGCAGAACGGTCCCCCTGTTATCCAGGAAGAGGCAGTCAGAGAACTGCTGAGCTGCTTGGATGTTTATAAATCTATGGGGCCAGAGGGGATCCATCCCAGGGTGATGAGGGAGCTGGCAGATGAGCTTGCGAAGCCACTCTCCATCATTTACCAACAGTCTTTGCTCACTGGTGAGGTTCCAGATGATTGGAAGCTGGCCAATGTGACGTCCATTTACAAGAAAGGTAGGAAGGAGGGTCCNCGTTATAGGCAGGGGGCGGTGTGACTGGACAGTGCTCAGGTAGAAAGGAACCTGGGGGTACTGGTCGACAGCCAATTGAACGTGGGCCAGCAGTGTGCCCTGGTGGCCAAGAAGGCTAATGGCATCCTGGCCTGTATCAAAAACAGTGTGGCCAGAAGGACCAGGGAAGTAATTCTTCACTTGTATACGGCACAGGTGAGGCCGCACCTTGAGTACAGTGTCCAGTTCTGGGCCCCTCAGTTCAGGAAGGACGTTGAGACGCTTGAACATGTCCAGAGGAGGGCAACAAGGCTGGTGAGGGGCTTGGAACACAAGCCCTGTGAGGAACGACTGAGGGAGCTGGGGATGTTTAGCCTGGAGAAAAGGAGACTCAGAGGTGACCTTATCACCCTGTATCACTTCCTGAAAGGTGGTTGTAATCAGGTGGGGGTTGGTGTCTTTCTCCAGGCAGCAACTGACAGAATGAGAGGACACAGTCTTAAGCTGTGCCAAGGGAAATATAGGTTGGATATTAGGAAAAGTTTTTTCATGGAAAGAGTGGTGAAGTACTGGAATTCTCTGTCTGGGGAGGAGGTCGAGTCACCATCCCTGGATGTGTTTAAAAAAGGATTGGATGTGGCACGCGATGCCATGTTTTAATTGAGGTGTTAGGGCATGGGTTAGACTCGATGATCTTAGAGGTCTTTTCCAACCTGGTGATTCTGTGATCTGTAAAAGCAGACTATGGCCTGGTCTAATCTAGTTCCTATTTTTCTTTCTTTTCTCTGACAGAGCAGTGGTCCAAAATCTTTCTAAGATCACCTTTACACCAGCTTTGGTCAGTATCCTGGTCCAACCAAAGTAGACAACAATAACATAACTCCAAATTTAAGGCATTTTCAGAAGTGTAAGAAGCTCATGATTTAAAACCATTTTCTCTTGAACATAAGACAAATCTTCAGAATAGGATTTCCCCATGTTTCTTGTTGGGCCCTAAGATCCCAGTTGGAGTTTGATTCTATTCATGTCTGTGGGGTGACCACTTAACACATTCCAGGACTTATGTTTTCTAGCAGAAAAATTATGTCTCCTCAACATTCCTCAAGCAGTGATTATTCAGTGTACCTTATAGGGAGATACTGGATAAATAATTTAAGAATTGGAGGATTTTTTTCAGCCTCTATTATTCACATTTGCCTCATCTAATAACAAGTCTTAGGTTTTTTTTCAGTAGAAGACTGAGACTGTCAGACCAGTATTGGTGAGAACTTTAATGTGGTCTTAGTTATTGGGGTTTTTTTCCTAAATTGCTGTCCAGTAAGGAAAGGGTAGGGAATGGGAGGTAAATTTTGACTTTTTCTTCCATAACTCAGGTGGTAAACTAACAAGTAAAAGCTGATAAAAGTGTGGTATCCAGGTTATAATGATTCAAATTTATGTTTGTTATCTTATCTTTCCATCTTTTGAAGAAAGCATTGACAGTTTAAATTAAGAAATTTTCTTGTCTCCAGATAGATGGACTGAAATATCAGACTGTGATGAGTTTGAAGTGCAACTAGCATGGAAAGCACTGGATGGTCATTCCCTGAAATGGTCCTGGGTAATTTCCAATTACTTCACAGGGAATTGTGTGCCCATAATATCAGAGACTGACAAAAGTGTAAATGGCACAAATGTCCATCTCTACAGATATTCAGAATCTATGATGAAAATGTGAACCCTAGTTTTGCCCTAGAGGAAATGCAGAGTTCATATTTGTCACCTGTGTGTTCAAGATGTACACAATGGGTCTAACTCCCTCTAACATTTTCCTGCACTCTGAAAATGTTCAGATACCTTTACATTTCTTTCATCCCTGTTAATTCCTCAGAATATTTCTGAGACAACTTCATTTGTTGTTGTCCCCTGTATGTGTGACACAGTCATATGCCAGGATATCAAATTTCTCTGCTAAAGAATGGCAATATTTGTCTAAATTTGATTAACAGTAATTTCTACAGAATTAGTACAAAAATAATGTATCTGTACGGTGCCTTGTCTCTTATTCACGCTGTCTGTTATTGTTCTTTAAATTGAAATAAATGGCTTTTTACTAAAGGACCATCAGGTTCCGCAAAATAATTTATTTTAAATAATTTAAAATATATATGTCATACTATTTTCTCTTTTTATTTTCGTTTCCAAACTAATTTTTTTCTTTAAAAAAATTTAAAATCGGGTGAGTATTCTTAAATTTTCTAGATATATTTGCTTAAAGCAAACATGATTAAAAATAGATATTTATTTTCTCATGATTCAGTTCCAGATCTTTGGACAGCAGGTCAAATTACCAATAAGTTGATTAAATGGAAGTCATTATATGTAAAATAGGAACGCTGCTCCATAATACAATAAGAAATAGATAAAATTCAATATATGACAAAACAATTTCAGAGGCAATTGCTGAACTCTCAAAAAACACTTTATTTAAATATACATGCAATTATGTATTATATGTTTATGGGATGGTCAAAGAAATACCCATAAATATATTTTCTTTCCTCATAGCTAATTCTGTAAAACCACTAAGTAGGGTTTTCCTACTTATTAATTTATTTAAGAGAATTTTATATTTGCCAAATGTTCAGAAAAAGAATCAGATACTTCAGTACTGATATGTATAGTGATTTTTTTTGTACTGCATAAATGCTTTGAAGGATTGCCTCTTCTGAACAGTTCCTTTTGACTGCTTCTTACAGCATCCTTGAGGAAAGATAGAGTGATTTAGGATTTCCCAAGAATTCCACTTTATCTTTCCAAAAGTGAATTGGTCTCTTGTGGGTATTATATAAATAAATAGATAATGTAGAAGGGCTAATTTCCAAAGAAAATGTCACCTTTCCACTTGTCTTTTTGATTGCAAGTAATTATACTTGCAAATAATTGTTGGGTTTTCACAAGTACTTAGATACCAGATTGGGTAATACCTGATTGGGTCCACCAAAAATGTGATTAGACTCAAATCTACAATAAAATGAGTCCTCAATTGATTACAGATTTGAAAATGTAAACACAAAAATGGAAATTTAGCTACAATACAATTGAAAAGGAGACAGAAAAGAAGAAACCCTTATATGGCAAATCATATATTCCATTATTTCTGTCTAACGTCTATATTTTTAACTAGACATGCCACTTAACAGCAAAAAACCACAGAGCTCTATCCCAAGATTTTTCCAGAAAAATAATAATCTTGCATCTTTTACTAATAAAGGTTAAAACATAAATAGTCTTGGCACTCCCATAGGACCATGCAAGATTCTAGCCAGAAACAATTGCAATTTTCCCACAGAAGTTAGATTCAGAAATAGCAAGTGATGGTTTTCTTGACTTGCACCTGTGAAGGTACTGACATTTCTGCAGAGTAGTTGTAAAAAAGTTACCATTCCAAGTCAAGGATATTTTATTATTGATTAATATAATTACTAGACAAAGGGTAAGAAAGAGAAGTGCCAGAACACTGTTTGCGTCTGCCATGCAGTTTTCTATCGTAGAGGGACATTAAATGAGCACCACTTTTTGAGACTTTTAAGGAAGTGGAATACCTGAAGTAGAATCCTTATGCTTATAACAGGGCTTATTTCTATAGTTTTCTTCTTTGATCTCCAAAGGTTTCTCCTGTATATCAACCACTTAATTCTCAGAATCACCTACTATATGAGCCAGTACATTAATGTGCCTGCCAATGTCTCAGATGTTTCTTCTTCTGTAATCACTTTGCAAATAAATGTTACAATTTCTCATTTCTGGAGATGAATGTCTCAGGCTGTTCTTTTACTTAATGCTCACAGACTTCCCATGTGAGCAGACACTATTAACTTATGTGAATATCATGCTTTAAGAAAACTCTTATAAACTTCTTGTTGTTTTATAGCATCCTGGTTACCACACTTACTTCATAGCAACAGAATAATATTTCCCAGTGAAGTGAAATTATCATCAATAGTGGAAACATTCAAATGACAGAAAGCTGATCAAAAGAAAGATTTAATGTTGGGCCCCCCTCACCCCCTACCCCGGGGGGATGGGCTGTGGGAG
>VYZQ01031183.1:26315-51578 GCA_013400655.1 Mystacornis crossleyi | reverse complement strand
AGACATTCAAGACAAGAAAATATTGATTTGAAAAATGGAAAATGATTGACCTGTTCAGTAAAAAGGCCTTGGAAAACACGAAAACTACAAGAGAGAGGAGCTATTCAGTGCTCTCTGTGCCTTTTCTTAAAAAGAGATTTGGGATGCCTTTCCTCCCATTACAACAGTGCTTGGTGCTATACAAATACAGGTTTATTGGGTTTTGGGGGTTTGTTTTGGGTGTGGTGGAGGGTTTTTTGTTTTTTATTTGTTTGAGTTTTGGTGGTTTTTTGGTAATGTAGTGCATAGAGATGCCTAAGCAATACTCCTGTCTTGAGATATCTGGGCTTATACATTTGCATGCCTGGAATATTGTCTTGGCATCCTTGCCTTTATGCAAAGTGAAGTGAAGCATTGGCTCAAATTTGACTTAGCTGCAAGAAAGGCAGTTTTATTTGTAAGTGAAATTAAGTTAATAGATGCACTCTGACATGTCTCAAGGCAAGTGAAGTTCTTTGTTTTAGACATATTTACATGATTTCCTATGCCTTTTGCATTTTGCTGTCATTCCACCTTATATATCTACATATCCTGTATCTCAGAGAACACACAACTGGAAAATAGAAGCTGAAAAGCTTTAAAGAAGAGCTTTAAAAAGATTTCATTTGCATTATGGAAAATGGCTCATTATTTACAGCTGGAAATATGAAATGTGAAAGGCTGCTAGCGGAGTCAGCTCAGGTTTGTGACAATGATCATTTTATGACTAGCATCACGTCAGTCTCCCAGTAGATTCCCTCCTGCTCACAGAATAAGTGAATAGTGAGTAAATGACTTCTTACAGTTGCCAGGTAGCTTGGAGCACAGTATTGTGTACTAAAATTATGTTTAGTTTCTATATTCTTGGATCTAGTTTTAGCTTGCCTGCCTGGCATCAAAACTGCAAGGTGAGTGACCCCACACTCCTACTCCTTGTTTTCTGTTTGAGGTTGATATGGCTGAAGCAGGTTGACATTACAGCTCCCATCTATCACATGGTAAGTACCATCTTCTCAAGTCTTAGATGAGCAGATTGAGGGGACAAGAGGTTTGGAAAGGTAAAGTTCCCACTGATGCTGACAATATTCCCACCACTCTTGATGTAGGCAGGGACCTGTTGGAATGGGAGAGAAGCCAACCTTACCTGTGAGCAAGGTGGCTAAGTGGCAGAATGGAGTAGTCAAAATGAGAGGGTAAGACAGACCCCAAATCCCTGAAGATCAAGTGGAAACATATTCTGGGCTCGGGAAGATATTGAATATTGAGGGCCAAAAAAGTAGTAGAGGAAAAAAATAATGATGTTTTATCTAGTAGAGATGAATAATGGATCAATAAAAGACAAGTCTTTTATTCCAGTCTATACAGGTTGTCAATAACAACATATTCTCTCATTTTTATTGCTATTATTTAATAACTTTTAAGTAGGAGTACTACGGATAGAGCAGTCGTTCCTTTCATGGCTGCATTTTGTTATTTGATCTTCTTTAGTTAAAAATATGAAATGTGAGTCGATCTGACAGTATAATGCATTGCTGCATCATCCTAATAATTCCATCATAGCAGGGCTGGGACCTGCAGAGTGTGCAGAAGTGAAAAGTCTCGATTTAGATAAATGAAGTACTTATGTGCAACAACGCTTGCAACAATAATGTTATCTGAGAATGATAGCTAATGCATATGGTACAATTTTTATGAAATGTATGAATCATCTGTCTTTTGGGGAACTCATTGTAACTTCCTTCTCCTGATTCTGTGTTAATGTAGCAACATAATTTCTGTTTCTCATGCATTTTTCTCAATGGAAAAACAGTAGCAAACACCAGCATTTATTAATCACAGCCTTCAAAATTCAACATGTGCTACAAAAGCATACAAATAGGCTGGGAGCATGCAGAGTTATGGAGGAAAGAACAGCGTGTTCCTCAAAATTGTCAAGCACCCATTTGGAGGGATGCTGCAAAGGAGAACTGCCATGGAGGTTGGCACCAGCCCGTGTGCCAAGTCTTGCTGTGGATTATTCTGGACCAATGGCTTCCCCAGCAGTAGATGCTATTGAGATTTCTCACACAGCTTTCATACTCCATCCTTTGGAAAAATCCTTGGAACATGTTCTGGCTATCAGGGAGTGAAATTTTGGGGTGGGATGCTTGCCTGGTGTATAACAATCTGGGCAGAATGGATACCTTTGGATTGCTACAGTTCAACTAGCTATTGATTTTCTCTGGAGACAGGATTAGGTTTGCCAAGACAGTTTCTTGGCCCAGTCACCATTTACACAGTGGCCTCCCCCTGGAAAACCATGCAGGCATATCTGGGGATGTCTTCAGCTTGCACAGGGTGCCACGTGACTTGACCGTATTGTTTGATCAGCTTTTGTATGTGTCTTTCATTTGTTTATGCCTGCAAATTGACCATATAGTCAGTTCCAGATTAAAACCTTATTGAAAAACCATGATTACTTGTTTTCCAGGAAAACTGTAAAAATTATGAATAACCACTGTTAGGTTTTCTTTTTCTGAAGGATATTTACTAATGTTTTTCCAGACTGAACAAGGAAAACATACTCCTTTTAATTTCCTATTCCACATCTACTAAGTTAATGGCTACCAAAGTAGAACAAGAGTGGCATAATCCAGGAATGCTTGGAATTGCAAAATCACCAGAGGGTTGAAATCTCAGCAACCTTTTCCCATAAGAAAAATAGCATAAATTTATAATTAAATGAAGCATATTGGAACAAAGAGTAAGTGTGGGTAGAAAAGAATTGATAGTGCTTACTGTGGTGTAACATTTTCTAGGTTGAACTGATTCAGATTTCAGAAAACTCTGAATGTAATGTGGGCATTTATATTGTGAACTGCAAAGCCTGTGAAGTCAGAGCAGTCCTTCTGTTGTCCCAGTGGTCTGTGAATTAGGGACTCACTGGAGATCTGGATTAGCCTGGCTGCATGCAGAAAACATTCTTGCATGTTCAAATCCCATTTTACCTTTCTCATGTCTCATTCTCCCCAAAGCTCCATTACCTATTTAAGGATCATAATGACAAGAACCACAAATAAGCCATGTTTTTCATGTTGTTTAATTTTTTGTATGTGGAAAAGACAGGCGTGACTAAAAGGTTAGTGATTAAAGTCGGGTTGAACGTAACCAAGTTTCTCTGATCTCTAGTTAGGCTAATCAGAGAGAGTTCTGCTTTGTCTGGCACCTTTTATTGCTTGACTTTAGTGATATCTCAAAGCATGCATTTGAGACAGTCTCTGCCGTGCCACTACTTTGTGAGAGCGGATTTAATTTCGCTTTGGCGAGGAAATTCAGTGTGCCTAACATTGGTGCTAAAATCCCTCATGCTGTCAGAGACTGGAAAGTAATCTTTTCCCTATTCCTTCTGCCACATACACAGGTGTAGAGACACATCCCGGGGCAAAATCCTGAGCATGCTAAATCCAGCAGGGCCATTAAGGTCGGGATAGAATAGCATCTATATATCAATATCTATATATCGCCAATACAGGTAGGATTTATTGTAAGAAGAAAAACAAAGTAAAATCACAGCTGGTAATTTGATGAATTTATATTCTTGAATGAAGGATAAGTAGTTGGCACCAAAGTTATCAGGATGGTAAGCAGTGTTCTGCTTATCACTTTGATATATTCAATTTCCTCAAACTGAATTTGTATTAGTTTTCTCATAAATAATTGTTGGGGCTCCCCCCGCCCCCACTTCCCCTGGGTAGAGGGGGCCCTGGGATGGGAGCATGCCCGGGCATGGGGTTTCCCCCTGCTCCCTGGTCACATTTACCCAAATCCTGTCCCCATTGGCCTTTCCATGTTCCCCCGCCCAGAGAACTCTCTGGTTTTCCCATGGGTCTTCAGTCTGGCCCAGGCCCCCAGCAATGCGGCAGGGAGAATAAAGAGCTCTGAACATCCACGCAAATATCACTCCCTGATTCTTTCCACGGGCAAATCTGTCTCCCGGGAAGGTTGCTGGAACCCCACAGCAACAAATAGTACCTCTTTTTTAATAAAGACTTTTTCAAAGCTTCCAAGTGCGGTAAGATTCATTAGAGATATCCAGGGATGTTGATTCTCACACTGGTCAGGATTTGAAATACGGGTATGTTAACTCTAGAGTTGATTCCTGTCCCAATGACTGCCCCACAGCAAAAGGTGATACATAACTCACTTTTTAGTTCTTCCAAGTGCCATACATGCACACAAGGAATCTGTACTGCGTTTATTTAGGGTGGAGATAATTTTCTTCATACAAGCTGATATGGGTTATGTTTTGGATTTGTGCTGGTGAGAGAGGTGTTGCTAACACACCAACATCTCAGTTACTGCTGAGCAGCACTTACGCAGAGCCAAGGCCTTTTCTGCTCCTCACCCCACCCCATCAGTGAGGAGGCTGGGGGTGCACAAGGAGCTGGGAGGGGGACACAGCCAGGACAGCTGACCCCAACTGACCCAGAGGATATCCCACACCATATGGTGTCATGCTCAGCCTACAGGGCTGGGGGAATAAGGGAGTAGGTGATGTTTGGAGTGATGGTGTTTGTCTCAGCAAGTCACTGTTACACGTGGTGGAGTGTGGCTTTCCTGGAAATGGCTGAACACCTGTCTGCCCATGGTAAGTGGTGAATGAATTCCCTTTTTTCTTTGCTTTATCTATTAAAATTTATCTCGCTATCTATCTATTAAAATTTATCTCAACCCATGAGGTTTTGTGCGTTTACCCTTCTGATTCTTCTCCCCATGCTAGTGGTGGGTGACTGAGTGAGTGGCTGTGTGAGTCTGAGCTGCCTGCTGGGGTTATACCACCACAGAATCAGCTTCATAGACTTTTTACAAGAACAGATGACATGAGGTTATTAGCTCAAGGTTGCAAAAATGAGTCAGTAATGGGTGCTGCTATCCACTGGGATCTCAGCTAATCTACTGAGCTATCACAGTTATGATTCTTGGCCTGAATAGTTGGCAGAACTTTTGTGACAGCACATGGCAGGAAAGGATACCGTCAGCTTAAAGGAAACATCAGATTCCATCAGCTGAATCTTTTCACAAAGAAAAACTTGTATCCCAGTGACTTACTAAAAATCAAGCATTCAAGGTGGTTTATTAAAATGCAATTATGAAGTGTTGCATTCTGTTCTATGCTTTCACATTAATAAGCAAGATATTTAGTAAATCAGCTGCTTTCAACAAACAAGAGCCAGCTAATTAATACAAAACCTCTTTTGCAGCACTATAAAAGATTATCCAAAACAGCAAATGCATCTAGAGAACAACAGAACACAGCTGTTTATTGTAGCATTTCATTTACACAGTTGCAGTTGGCAATTATTTAGAAATTGTTGAAGTTTTAGAAATATTTATAGTATAGTATACTGAATATTGGCATTTTTTTTAAAGAAGTGTGTGATATAACTTGCAATGTGCTTTATGGAGGAATTCTTCATAGCAACGCTAATGCCTTCTTCATAAATATCTTTATAGACATTGGTAGACAAGGGTACAAAGGAAATTATGAAACAAGCATGATGACACTCAGATTGTCACAGTGGTGGCATCTGGTCTACATGTCCATTTGCTTTGTTTTATATTGTATAAGTTTTCAAACCTAAGGGCCATCTATATGATTTTCCTTTTTGCAGCACCTAGAAGAACAGACTGTGGTCAGGAGCACCTGCTTTGTGGACTACAGCCCAGAGAACAAGCCAAAGGAGATGTGCTTCTGGCTCTGCATTTCTTGTATCTACCCTAAGACTGCTGTTGCCTGGCAGCTTTGCTCTAGGGTCAGTTAAACCTCAGACATCTCTTCTGCTTCTGGAGATTTTAATATTGGGTGTTTTCAAAAGATACTGGTCATCAAGCTGGGACCCTCATCCAGCCAAGAGTGTGTCAAGAAGTAAGAAGATTTACCCCTTTGAGAGGGAAGAGAGGCTTAGGAGATAGGTACGCCACATGACTGGTTAAAAATAAAATAAAATGTCGCTTTTGGTTGTGACAGAGGCACACTTATGCACTAACTTCAGTGGCATTTACAGACGTGAAGAGTCAGACGCTGAGCACACATTCAGTAGTGCCGCATAGTCCGGGCCAAATCGGTCACCTAGAATAACAGGGTGACTGCAGTAACGCCAACCCCAGCCTGTCGTGAGGTCACATGAGCTCAGGGGTGAGTGTCAGTGAGGCAGGAAGCACTGTACAGCTGCGAGGCCCGCAGGCTTTCACACAGTGGGATGGGGATGGCAGCTCCACACCAGTTTTTCACAGCAACCCGCTGCAGGAAAGGGCAAAATCTGTGTGGACGGACCTTCTGCCTGACCAGGCTTCACCCGCGTGTTACCGCTGCAAGGCTGTTGCACATATGGCACAGGACTCAGGCAAAGGGCTCTCTCTGAACATCAGGCACGAGGCTGCCTGGGCCAGTGTCACGGGTTGTGTGGGGACAAGCCTTCTATGACCAGGCTCCAGGGTTTCCCAGGAGCTCCTGCCTGGCTTGCAATTCAGTTGGATAAATACAGAAACTTCACACACTGTGAATGTCTACCCTTCAGCTAAAGTTACTGTGGCAGACATTATTATTATTATTAGGATTAAAAGTAATCCTTTCTCTTTTATTACTTTTTATGGGCAGTGACTCTGTACAATGCCTGCATCTGAGTTAGTCATTTGGGGCACCATTGCAGCACCGGGAGATGAAGATGTGTGTTAAAGTATGATTTATCTTCAGCATAAATTAGTGACCCAGATAAATGCACAGGATGCAGATGGTATTGGGCAACCAACTCAGATTCACAAATTTACACTGTAAAGTCTGAAGTAAGATGAAAGGGAGGAAAGCAATTCTCCATGTGCAGTGACCCGGTTTACCTCATTATTTTCTAATGTCCCATTGCTGTGTACATACCTGCTGCTTGTTCTCCACTTCCCATCTCTTGATGCCAATCACTTGTTTCTCTCTCCCATACATTGTGTAATCCAGAGAGCAGAGAAACTGCTACTCCAATTTTTGTGCTATGCCAAACACACTGGGACTCAGGCCTGTAAATGACTCCAATACAAATTACTGTAATAAGCCTCATTAACAGCATATTCCCATCAGGATGGCACTTAGATGCATTTATAAAACTAAGGATGTGCTTATGTTCCACTGAAGATAGTGTTACCAAGGTATACATTTAGAATTCAATACGTGTTTTTTCACCTAGCCACCGCTCGTAATGCAGTTGTCTGAAGCTGTTGACCTAAAACTCTGCATCAGCCCCAGGGAAAGGGGAGCCTAGATTACATGTTGTAATCAGGAAAATTACTGTTTGACTGCTATTGACATTTCCTTGGCACTTCATCACCAGGCTGTGAGTGCCCACAATCATTCTTTGCCTTTCTACTGCATCTCATTCCAGTCAAGGATCTCAACACGTGTTACAAATGGCACCAGATCTGGTGAGAAGCTGAGTGTCGGTAACTGATTGATTAGCTGTCTTCTTAACAATATCTACCCTTTTTAAAAAATCTGGGCTTTCACATTAAGGCTCAAGTTTGATTTGGAAGCAGATTTCAGATTTGTATTTTTCATACAGCTGACAGCAACTGTTATTAGGTTTGGAAAATAGAGTTACATGATTTTAAATCCTTATATTTCATGTATAATGCTCAGGTTTGGAGCCCTCTGCATTATGTGTGATTCCCATTTTCACCGGCTTTGACAGAGCTGAGCCAAAAAATAGTAAGTTCACCCAATGCCAGCAGGTATGTAAATGCAGTTTATATTCACAAATCATAAATGTAAATTTATGATGCAGGGCGTAAAGCAGTACCAAGGCCTTTAGCACTGTAATGGTTTAGATTGGTTTTGTCAGCTGTTTTTGTTTCTAAATGGCTTCCATTTTTAAGCAGCTGTAGGTAGGGCTTATTGATTGTGCTCTTTCAACGATGCAATGAGATCTTACAGTCCAGTTAAACAGTGTTCCCATCAGCGTCTCTGGGAATTTTTTATGCAAACTGTTACACTTAAAATAAGAGAACAAGCTGCGTTACTGGGTTTTTCTCAAACTGTCAAAACATTTAATAATCCTATCCAGGCTGGAGCTGCCATCTTGCTTGCTTGCAGAAACAAAACATCACATGTGTAGAGGGAAAACAACTGTGAACAGTCTGTACCAGAGGTCTCCTTCTGCTTTGAGGTGATGAGGGGTGGGATGGAAGAACTACCACGTCTGAGCGAGTCTACTTTCTAAATTAAATTGTTTGTATCATTTATTCAGAGTAAAATATGTTTTATATGCTTTTAATATTCCTTGCTGTGCTCCAGGAAAGACAGGTGCATAGAAGATGAGAGAAACAATTTGGGAGGTTGTGGGTTAAAACGCTGTACTCTTCGTCTATTGATCGTTAGCAGTGTCAGAGGCAATGTGTTTTGAGGCTCTTTCAAAGCTTTAGTAATAATTTGTCTGCCATTCACACATGTAGATGTTACAAAAAGAGAAAAAGATGCTTAATAATGTTCCTTACATAAAGGGTTTTTAAAAAAAATGTTCTTATAAGAAAAGGTTAAAAATCAATGCGAATAAAAGGAAAAGTCTAATGATCATACAACTAGTCTTTGAAAAAATCTTATTAATCTTTCTCTTATTTTAGACTATAGAGAAAGCAGAGCTTTTGATAGACTAATTAGAAGCTGAAATGTGTTTATTACCTTCTTTTTTATATCTTCTCATTTTCTGTTGATCAGACTGACTTGATCCGTTCATCTCATCTTTGAGCTCATTTCATCATGAACTGATGAAGTGCTTGAAAGAACTTGATAAAACCATTTTCCTAAAACTTTGTTTAGAACTCCAGCTCCAGATACTTCTTTTTGATTTGGAAGAGGGGAAGGCTTAGATAAGAGAATTGTTTTCCACACGCCAAATTCTGCCCCCATTCCTGCAGCTTGGCTCACCCAGTCACTGAAAAGACTGAAAGATTAAAAGAACAAAAGTAGCCAAATTTGTCCTCCCTATGGATAATTTTATGAAAGCAATAATGTTATTGTTTAGGAGTTCATCTCGTGTTCTCTCACTTTAAGTCAGCTTTGTAAATGTGACAGAATTATAGTCTCAGGAGCGAAATAGAATATTGTGACAGAAGTAAGTACCTGGTAAACACTGAAACAACCATCTAGTCACAAGGAGAGTGTCAGATTTACAAGGTACAAAAAGGTACATAAAATTCAGTGTATGAAAGGGTATCACTGGTTGCTCTCTCATCACCATCCAGGAAGTTCAACGGGCTTTCTCTATCCTTCAGAGGTATAAAAAGAAGCCAATCTAATGAGATAATGATGTTGCTGGAGACCATGGGTTTACAAAATATGCAGAATCAGGTTTTCTAGCAAATCTTCAGAGCTAAAATGAGTTGGGCACTTCTGAGAGGCCTGGGTTGAGGGTCAGTCTCATCCCCAGTCCCACCACACCCCGTGGATAGAGTGGAGCTCTCCCAGACCAGGCACTGGGCTGGTGGCAGGGCACACACACAGTCTTGCTGCAGGGCCTACATTTCCATTTATTCTCTTTCCATCAGCTTTACAGGGGAGTCAGAGTTACGTCACAATGTCTGTGTGTTTTTTCTCTCTTTTGGTCTTAGAAAAGATGGGATTTCTCTGAAGAGATCCTCTTCTCCCCCAGCACAGCCACCTTACATGTTCAGACAGTGACCATGTGGAGCATAAATCTGCTTCAAAGGGAAGGGCAAGCCAACAGTTTTGGTGCTGCTCTTTCTCTCAGCCTGTAACCTGTGAGAGCCAGCCCACACAAGGCTCAGAACCACAGTGGCCCAGAAGAACAGGATAGTGCTAGCTGTCCCTGGGGCTGCCAGTGTCCACAGGTCACCATTTCACTGTCAGATTTGGTGCACCAGCACACACGTGTGGGCAGCACTGAGGCTGAGTTCACACGTGACACAGCTATGCCTGATGTGCTATTGTTCTTTTAATGACAGTTGTTGAGTTTTAGTGATAAAAGTCCACTGCATTTTTTTTTCCTCCCCAGCTAACACGACTCAAAATATGGGAAGGATTAAAAAGCAGTAATGAGGCATGATATAATTTTGCTCATACAAGTCAATGAAAGAAAGAAGAGCTCAGCTTCACTTCAGCTATATGTAAAATTTGTGGGAAGCTCAAGTGCAACTATGATAATAATAAAAGTAACAATAGCCATGATTTAGTCCCTGATTCCTGGCTTGTCTCTATTAGGTTTCTTGTACCAGAGATAATGAGGAACCCAGAGAGTGTTTCAAGTAAGAGAACTGCTTTGCTTTTATGGAGCTATCATTTGATGTTGGAAGTAAAAGAGTATAAATGATAAAAAATTGAGGCATATTTCTGATTAAAAGGTAAAATCCAATTCTGTCTATAGGATATTGACTTGCTCTTTGCTATTGTGTGGCTTCAGGCAATTTGTGTCTCTTGCAGTCTTGTTTCTGTTTCCACCTCCCATCTATCCAGATTGCAGTCTTTTGTGGTTATTGACTAACTCTTACTGTTGTACAGTGCCCAGCTTAGGGCAGCCTCAATTCCAGCGTTGTGCTTCAAACTGTAAAAGAAAGAAAATTGAGTAAACAGTGACCAATTTTCTGCTCTCTAACACCGACTGGGTTAAAATGGTTAGGACTGTAAAGCTATAGAAACTCCAAGGGTGTCCTCTGAATTGACATTAGGATTTGCTATTGCACTGGTGACACTTCCTGGGTAAAAACACTTGCCTGTAGTCACTAGGGTCCTCATCAGAAGGTGACATCCAGTGGAACCTGTCAGTACCTACAGGAGGCACTGTGTGTCCAAGAATCCCTGCAGACACAACACCCACTCACTTTCATCCCCTGACAGGGCCTGCATTCATCTTCCAAATTATAGGTTGCACCTTTGCTGGTGCCTGAGTGAACACCAGAGACTGATACTGAGCACTAGCATGTGCCATCTCCAAAATACTTCTCCATTTAATGTAATGAGAACAAAAAAGTTACTGTGTTTTGCCTACCTCAAAAGGTCAGACAAAATACAAATTCTTAAAACTCCTAATGTCAATTGAAATGTATTTTTGAAGGCTACCTGTGAATGAAAAGATCATTGTTTACTGTGGCCTTCTAGATACTGAACTGCCTCTGAAAAGCCTTGCAGTAGATGAAGGTAATTTCTTTAGAAATATTTCTTATTTGATTTATGCTCTAGAGAGGAAAAGTGCAAAACCAATTTGACTAATTACAAAGAGATTTCCTTTTCTTCTTTATCTGTGAGAAGAGATAGGGTTTTAAAAGAAAAAACTCCCTTGTTTTTGATCTACCTTTTTACACTGTGAAAATTAACAAAGTTATCCTGATATACCTGATACACAACAACTTTTGTTTTCCCTTTTCATTCACAAACTTATTTTCTCCCCAAAAGATAACTGAAACATAGATGAATGTATTGGGTTTGCATGGCCAGGTTTTGATAGTGGGGAGGCTACAGGAGTGGCTTTGGTGAGAAGCTGCCAGAAGTTTCCTCCATGTATGGCAGAGCCCCGCCATGCTAAACTCTATCAGCTCCCTGGTGGAGTTTAGGAGGGTAGGACATGAAGGATGGGAATATAATTTTCTTCAGCAATTCTCCTACCTGAACTGCATAGGTGGGTTTGCAGTCAGAGATGCTCTCCAGTACGAGTGTGGTTGAGGAACAGAGACTGTACTATTAGGTGTTCTCCAGGGAATTTTATTTTTGCAGGTTCTAGGAAGAGGAGAATGTATCAGAGAATGCTCATTTCTGGTGAAGCAGTTTAAAATGCCTTTGGATTGGATGTTTTTCTTATTAAAAGGAAAAAGAAAAAATGGATTTGAATTTTCTGGTGTATTTTTGTGAACAGCTTTCAACAGGCAAGCTGGCCTGTTTGTCTTTTCCATTTTCCTTCCTTGGTTCAACTATTCTTTCCTTTTTTAACTAACAACTGAGTTTAAGGTAATGAGGTTGTGTACAAAATCTCTGGTGAATGGCTGTGCAGCATGGGAATCATTAACACACAGAGCCTGCCTGTGTGACTGCCTTGTACACCGTGCTCCTGCTTGCAAACCCAGCTGCAGAAGGGATTTCCGAAGAAAGAGCACTGATCAGCAAAGATTCAGGTCTGTAAAAGTCACTGGGATATAGAGCAATCCATTGCCATGAGAGCTTGCATATCCTGTAACTGTTTATATGAGCAGTCCCATATGTTTCCATGGAATCGCTCTTGGAAGTCAAATTAAGTATATGAAGGCATCTCCCTGAGCTGTGTTTAACTTTCCTTAGTTGTTATGACCAAGTTATGAAAATTACTCCAACACAGTCATATACCTAAGCAAGGGGATATTTTCTCATGTCTAAGATAAAATAAGGTCAATTTTCTTCCTTTCCCTTCTGAATATCTTCTCCTAAACTGTCTGAAAGAGATCACCTGCTTTTCTGGGCAGTGATAGTGAGGGGAACAGCTCTGATGTAGTTAGAATTAGTGGGGGACTGTGGCTGTGCCTGAAGTGGGCCAAAGCATCCCAGAAGGGGGCCTGTACAGGTAAGGTATTTCCTCTAAATGTCAGTGTAAACTGGCTTTCTGGAATAAAGGCATCATAGTACTTCTGGACCGACATTCACTTTTAGGAAATAAGTCTCAAAGGAGAGAAACCATTTTGGTGTTTTCTTCCCCACTGCTGCAGTCTTACCTGCAGTAAGTTGCTTAAATCCATAGAGCCCCTGGGGAGTGAGTGGTGACTCCCAGCAGTTCTCAGGGAGACAGGAGTGTCTTCCATTTCCTAACTTTGTAATACATGCAGGCAAGAGAAGATACATTGTCTTGACCCCGAGATTCACCAGTCATTCGACAAAGACTCCAAATGCTAATGAAGTGTGCATTTTTTGTGATGAAGTGCTCCTAAATCTCCACTGACTGCTGATTTGGGTACATGAAAAATGAAGCAGCAGTAACAAGTCTGGTAGAGTACCTCAAGTGGGTGTGGGGGTCCTGCACACTCAGGGCTCAGAGAAGCCATCTGGTCTCCCACTGATCACCTACAAATTCATCTGTGCTCTAGTGGGGCACGAGACATTTGCATCGGTGCCAGCCATGCCAGGATTTTCAGACTAAAATTAAACATGAAGTAAAATGCATTTAGAGCCCTTATTAAGAGAAACAGAGGAGTTGGATATTTTCACTAATAGGTGCCAAGTACCTTGCAGACTGTACTATCTGCTCCAGGGAAGGTTTTCTCTCCTCCCTGGCAGGATTACCAATGCACCCTCTGCTGCAGCAGCGAGTGGAGCAAACAGATCTCAGAGGGCGGGTGTGGAGCTCCATGGCATGTTAGGTGTCTCAAAAATAGGCTCAAATGTTTTATTCTCTTTCTGCTCCCATTTGATGCTATTTATGTTAAGACAAATCTGGATGTATAATATTGTTGTAAATAATTGAAGAGCCACAGTCCCTTAAAGTGTTTTCTGCTTTGCACTCAGAACCATTTGGAATTTCAATATGAGAATTGTCAAAATGGCTGCAGTGTCCTTATTTTAGATGTGGTAGGAAGAGAGAACGCCAAGCACAGTCCAGCTAGAGAAGGAAATAGAAATGCTGTCACATTAAAACAATGCTGTCTGAGATCTGCATTGTCAAAAATACCTTAGGTACCTCCCTAAAATAACTTAGGAAAGGAGGCCTAGACAGACGGAAGAAGTAACTTTATATCATTAATTCATATCTGTATTTTGTGGCTCAGAATAAGAGCTGCTTCCTAGGTGCCTGGTAGCAGTCCAGGGGTTGCTGTGTCGTACAGCACTCCCACCATCCCTGAGCCTCTGCAACACCTTTGGTGCAGGGCAGCAGTGTCCCAGGCCAGACTCTTCTCACCCTTCCAGTTGCTGTTTGCACTGTGGTTTTACCTAGGAGCCTTGGCCGTGTGTCATAGACTCACAGTACCAAATGGTGGTAAAACTAAAATAGAGAGTTCTATTTCCAGGCTTGCAGTTTTTATATACACCAAGAGACAGTCAGGAGGAGGTGGAGAGGCAGAAGTGGGCAATGCCCAGCTGGACCAGCACCATAATTTCTGCCACAGTTTAAATGCAGTGGGAAGCCCTTGCTCCCGGGCATCCACTTGTGAAGGCTGTGAAAAGAAGATTGTGTGAGGACTCAGTGAGCTGGTTTACCCTGAGAAGGCTGACAGTGATTTCCAGCTCAGCTTGCTTACAACAGAATCGAAAGATGTGGTCGCCTTGCAGAAGCAGCAAGCAGGGCACTGATGAACCCCTTTTCTCAGACTTTGGTTCTCCCAAGGCTGTGGCCAAGAGGTGGATGCTCTTCCTCTCCTGGGATCTCTGCCTCCTTCCTATCCACATTTTTCTCTGCGTTTTCTATCAAGTGTGCAGTGTAGCCCTCCCTCACAAAGCACAGTGTACATGAATTACTTGTGGTGGTCCAAGCACAACATCTTGTTGCAGCATCAAGGACTTGTCTAGCATTTTTTTTGCCTGTGTGGTGGGGCTTGTGCACAAAGATTCTGCACATTTTCTCCTTTTGGACCAGAGCACAACTAAGAGCCACGGAGTGGTCTTCAGCCTCAGGAGGTACTGAGGCCACTGCAGATTTTTAAAAGACCTTCCTCTAACAAAAAGTCCTTTTTATTGTGCCAAATGTTTCCTGCATTTTTTACCAAATTTGAACTTGTTTTTTCAAAGAAAATCTCTAGCCTTTTTAAATTCAGTTTGTGCTTATAAGAGAGGTGTGAAACACATTAAGCAGATGAAAGAAGCTAAACCAGTGTAGGGATAGACTGTTCAAGGGAATGAAGTTCTAACTATAAATTATTTAAAACACTGCATTTGAATTTACAATATCCCTTTAAATCATCCCCTTTATTCCATAATTGGAGGTAAGGCTTCCAGAGATATTCAGCCTGCTGCCCGGTGCTCAGCATCTCTCTTTCTTTCCTTTTCCTGCTAGCTAAGTACATGACAGCTTTCACTTCCTCTCTGATCATGCTGCAATTTAAGTTCCCTTTAGGTGGACTTTAAACACTGGAAATGTGGGTTCACAATAATCTCCTATAAGGAAAGACCCTCTTCTGGTTTTTACAAGTATTTTATGGTTAGCCCCTTCCAGACAAAGGTACACGAGGAAAGGTGTGTGCTTTATTCACTGTGTTGTGTAAGACTCTCCTGCCAGCATCCTGGCTTGATTCAATACTGAGTGGAGGACTGCTGCTGTGCTCCTCATTTTTCACTTGAAAGGGGAATGTGGATACACAGAGAGCCATGTTCGCAGTGTCATCTTCTTTATCCCTGTAGTAAATTGGCCTGGCTCAGAAAAAGAGGCTATTTTTCCTTATCGAATATGAGTGTTAGGATCCAAGGCTCTGCTTGCTGCCTTGGAGAGGCTTTCAGTCTGCTACTGAAAGTGCTAAATCCTACACTTCTGCTAACTGGTTGGAGGCAGCACCATCCCCCAACTGTGTGGGTTTCAGAACTGATTTAATATATTTTTAAGTGCTTTAGCACTTTCCCATATGTGTGATGGACAATCTCTAAGCCTGGATGTTGGACAAATTACCAATAAAAGCCACTGCTTCTGTTGAAAAGAAAACCTCATGCGGCTTCTTGTGCAGACATTGTGTTTGTAAATCACTCAGGGCACATGACCTCTTCTCCGTATCTTGTTTCCAACTTGCAAAATGATGTAAAGTGATTGGACTCCATGCACTCACCACCACTCTCCCCCCTTCTCTCTGTGATTTTCCTTCCCCCGAGTTGCTCTGACAGAGTAAGGAGTAAGCCCAGCTTGCACCAGCCTTTTCCAGCTGAGGGGCAGCAGGTGCAGAGCGGCTTCATGCGCTCCTTGCTCCCACCAAGGGCAGGGTCGGTGATATATTCCCGTCTCCATCATGGAGAGGGACTTTGGCAGTGGGAAAAAGCAAACCCTTTGCATTCCCTGGGACATCAGCGAAGTCGTGGATGAAGTGGAAGAGGAGCAGTTTTGCCCGTGAGTAGCCGCTTTCTGTGCTGGCAGAGGATCAATCCATAGTGCTGAGAACTGCCACTGCATTACGTGGGGACAGACTGAGGTCCGTGTGTCCCTCAGCGTGGCAGGGGTGCCTGCAGCAGCTGCCCTCCAGCCCCTCAGAGGGTGGCCTGGGCAGAGGACAGCTACCAGGTGGGCAAACCCCCTGCATGTGCGGTGTCACAGGGGGCTATGAAGTTTTTGGGAGCAAGTGAAAGAGGAAAAAAAATTCAATCTAGATGCATTTCTGAAAGAGAAGACAAGTCCAGGCTAGCTCATATGCTAATGCATGTAATTTTTTAAATGGCAATAGGAAAGTCTGTTTCTTTCTTCTCTTAAGAGGTTAAAAGTCCTGCCCAAAATTAGAGAGCAGAGAGTACTCGTTTCTACCTAGGCACTGTGTCTTTTGCTGTTGAAGACCTGGATATGCAGCTACAAAAACCGCAGCAAAGAGGATGGGTTTGGAGAGGTGAGAGAAGGAATGGCATAAAAAAATGTATGTTGACAGGATTTTAGGCTAGCACAGTGACAGTGCCAAATTTTGCTTCAGTTTTAATCTTTGATAAGATGAACAATCCTGGCTGAATTTCAATACTAATTGAGGGTGTCTCTTTTGATCATTGTACACACACCAGACTTCAGCTCAATCTTTAGAACTGCTTAACAATGCACAAAGATATTCAGATGTCCTTCACAATCAATAATATGGACATACAAACAATCAGATTTTTTAAGTGGAAAGGATGTTTTTCTGATACAAATGCTGTCAGGTGAAAACCTGAATCTCACAACGCTTACAGACCTCCAATTTCCTTCTGCCTAACCAGGCTTCCCTCATTCCTAAAGGGAGCTGTGGTACGGGACAAAGCTGTGTTGGATCCACCTGCTTCTTGATCCCTTGGTCTTTGTAGATTGAAAAGGATTTAATGGGGAGGAAGTTCTAAGTTTGGGAAGAGAAGAGGGAGGGGGAAAGACTTCTGTGCATGCTTTTGGAAGACTGTGTGTTGGCTGATGTGCTGCTGTACGGTCGGCCACAGTCTTGGTCTTTCAGCCGTGACTGTATTAACTGCACTGCAATGTTTCTGTTTCTTTCTTTCTTTCAAGGGAATGGGGAGAATTAAATCCTTTTTTCTCATCTGAGTTATTCCTCTGAGGCAAGATCATGTACTCAGGTTTGGCAGATGCACTTGGACACGTGCCCCTGCCTATTTGCTTATAAGGCATCCTATGCTTTCTTGGTTTAGGAAACGTGGAGTGTATCTTTGTCCCCCAGGAGTACGACAGACCATCCCAAGAGCTGTATACCAGCATTTTCTTAGGGGCTTATTATAAGCAGGTAGCCCAGACATTGCAGAGGCACCGGTCACAACCTCTTTCCTATCACACAATACAGCAGGGCAGATATATATCATATATATATACACATACATATAAGAATGTATGCCAACTTAGATCTGGGATAAATTACCACATCAATCAGCCCCTCTGTCAAGGCTTGTGGGAACAAGAGGCTGGCGAGCCATCCCATGCTTCCACTAGTGCCAGAGCTAAGGCTTTCCCATGGGCACAGGTAAGAGCTGCCATGGTTGCTGCCATCCTCCTAGTCTGAGCTTAATGCTTTGCTGGTGCACACAAAGGAAAAAGCTGCATTTCTGAGAAAAAAAAAATATTACTACCATACAGCCTGCTCTTTCATTTACGTTAGGAATCAATGGGAAATGGAATGAGATAGCACAAACCACGTGAGCTTCTAACAAGAATAATTACACTTCTCCTGCTGTTAGAAAGACCAAAACAAAAACCTGTAAAGGGCACCATATAAAGGAAGACAATAAATTAGGGGAGTGTAGGTACAAATCTTTATAACAGTGAACAGTGTCCATTTGTTATCATAATAGTGTCTCTCTATTATTGTTATCAGTTTAGTCTCAGCTAAAATAAATCTTGAAGTATCATTTATATTTCTACATGTGGCATGCTTCCACCCTCCCTCCATAACACAACATGCAGTGTCCATTCCAATGGCTAGTAATGGTTGAAAATAGTTGGCCATAGTGAGATACATAATAAACCATTGGTACAAATGTCATTTTCTTTTGCAGTCGTGTGGATACCCTACCTTAGGGGGTCAGCTCTGCTGTGTGAAACAGTCATGGGAGGTAAAGGTATAGGGGATTCAGTAAACTTTGCAAACTCTTTCCAAAGCTTTTCTCATGAACATTTTAATCACATACTGAAATACCAACAAATAGAATTGCTTTTGACTACTGTTCTGCAGTGACTACACCTTTCAGGATAAAGCATATTAAGATGCTGATGGACTTTAATCTTCCACTTTATTCAGTTTCACATTCTTTTCTTTTTAAGATGGAGATAAGTATTTTTATACTAATCAATCTAACCCTCTTTGTGGTCACTGTTGGTAGGATGAACTTAGGCAGTGACGTGGCTTGTTCTGTCAGTTCTAGGGTAAGTATTACTCATTTAATATGTGAATAGAAACACAGCAGCTGGCTGACCTTCACACTAGGAGGGATATGATTTGTTAGCTGTCTGTGAAACCTTTGATTCACTGAGACTCCCTCTCCACCTGCAGTGAAGCTTCCAGCAAATGTTTTTGATGGATTTCAGGGTGGTGGAGCAGCAGTTCAGTGAGCAGTGGAACCAGTCTTATGCTTTGATTCTCTCAAGATTTATGTCTTGAGGTTGAGCCACCATGCAGACACTGGTTCAGCTTGAGTGGCTGTCATTTCTCTACCTCACTTCCTCTTTCCACGAATCATGTTCAAACCAAACTCCCTTGATTCTCCTGCTACTCTGTCAAATCTCCTTGAAATTGGCCAGCAGCTTCACAAGCTATTAGGAAAGACACGTAGACGTATAGATAGCAACACCAGATAAACATAGTAGAACACAGTAGGTATGTACAGATATCTCTAAAACAGATAACTTTCAGTTTCAGCATTTTACATTGGAGGGGAAGAGAATGTTGTGTCCAGGCCAAGCCCTAAGAAGTGCTATGCACCTTCAATTCCTATTAAATTCCACATAAACTTTCAGGCTCTGACCAGAGGTTTGGATGTGGCTATGACTTCCTCCAGAAATGATGCAGGTACTCTAATAGCTTATATTATTATAATATCATAATATTATAATATTATAAATTAATCTGAGGGAGGAAAAACCAGCAACTCCCCTTGCTGAGTGATTAAATGCTTCAGAACTGTAGTGACCCCACCTGTATTTTAAACAATGTGCAGACTTGCATTTGACAGTAAGAATCTTCTGGAGCTTATTCAACCATTTTCTTTCTCGCTTTGGGGCAGATGCTATAAAAAGCAAAAAGAGCTTCACTTTGCAATATTCCATCACAAGTATGACAGACTTGTGATCACAGCTGCAGGATGAGCACCATTTTATTTGAGGAGGCAGAATCTGCTTTCCTGAGCCTCTCCAGTAATAGTCCCTCACCTATCAGCAGTAATTAGCTACTTCACAGCTAGTTTGAAGCAGAGTTTCTTGTGCAATTGTGTAAGGCCCTTGAGTTTGGGGGCAAGTGCCCAGCCATGACTGATGGGCAACAGGAGGTCAGGAAAGAAGGTGGGGAGAGGGGGGCTTGTGGTGACATGGCCTGTGCCCACCCAAGGGGCTGTGGGGCTGTTTCTGTGGTGGCAGAAGAGGTGCCTGGGGCTCAGGCAACGACTCATGGAGGAAAGAGAGACATTTTGGCTCAGCTGTGCCTGGGACTGGAGGGAAGAAGGCTGAGAGGCAGCAGGAGCATTTTATGTTTTGATGTGCAGTATGTTGCTCTGCAACTTCTGCTCATCTAAAGCTGAAGGTCACCTTAGATTCAAACGTGCTTTGGATTTGGGTCAATACAGGAATTGTCTCATCTTTCCGCAGAGCTTTGGTGGTTACATTAACCAGCTGGGGTTTTGTCTGAGAGGCTGCATTTTGCTGCAAGCCCGGCTTGTGCTGCAGAGATATTGAGCCTAGTTTGGAAGCTGCAGGAATAAGGGTCACTCAGAATTTGTGGCATTTGGGTTCTGGTACCACAGTTAGTGTACTGATGCCCACTTCAATCCCATGCAATAATATTTTGTTTTTAAAGAAGAAGAGACTTCTTGTGAGTTTGTTGAGGCAGGCAGAGTGCAGTGGGAAGATGGCAGAAACGGGACCTGACATCCTTTCCTGTGGTCAGGCAGATCACTGTGGTGTTTAGGACTAAAATGAAACAGAAGGAGCAGCAGCTCTAAGGCTGCAAACTTTCATTGTTTAAAATCACTTTGATAGCATGGACAGTTCTACACAAGCCCTGGACACATGGCACATGCCCAATTCATGACTTAATATTTTTTACTGAGTTTGCTATTATTAGCTTTTCCAAAAATAAAGGCCTGAGAGGCTCCTGGTAGCCTCTATTCCAAATGTGTACGAGCAAGAGATTATTTTACTCTTTTAACTGGAGAAAAATTCTAATTAATTTTACCTGTCAGTGAACTGTTAACTCACAATCCACTGAGAAGCATTTGATTAACTAAAATTTGTCCTTTTATTAAACAAATTAGAGCCATTCAAGAAGCACATGAGACATCTGTAAAGCCACTATTAGAAGTAACTTACTGATGAATTTACAATAAGAAGTCGATTTGCCAGGAAGAGGAGACTATTTTAGTTTCAGTGGGACTGGGCATGCTCAGAGGTGTAGCATCACATTCCAATGTACAGTGAAGATAAGCAGCTGTACTGCTCAGGATATTCCTAATCGTTTGTTTCCTGTATGAAAAATCTGCTTCTTGTATGTTAACACTCAGAAACATTGAAATATGAGTTAAGAGTAAATAAGCTGAACTGCATTTAGTCACTTCACCAGTGCTCTCAATAAGAGCTGACCTTAACTCAATTAAGCAGAAATTATTTTCAAAGTGATATAAACTAAGTGGTGCAGTAGAGGCTATTAGGTTGCAAATTATTATGTACGAGGGATCTGCAGTAATTGTCAATGCTTCTTAACATATAGCAAAAGTGAAGTCATTGAAGCCAGAGTGGTGCTAGGGCAGAGCACACACACAGATGCTTATGTAGGAGCTGGCATGCAATAACACGTCACCTCAAAACTTGTAGTCCAAGCACTAAATTACTCGGAGAGTTTTTAAAGTATATATGAGGGAATCTGCAGGAGACTTTGATGAAGTTTACCTGCGCTGCCATAAAAATGGGTTGGGATTAGCTCTGCTGACCCCCGTGCATAAGCAGGCTATGGGATGGGAGTGCGATTCTGGAAGCAGCCAAGGAACAGCTGAAATCTGTTCTACCAGTCGTCTTAGGGAAGTGGTGAGGTCCAAGGGATTCAGGTCGCCCTTGGGAAGGGAATTGCAGATGTGACTGAGCAGGGAATGCCCCCTGGATGAAGAAATGGCATGAAGAAATGGCACAAAAAATGCCTCTACCATTGAACTTCTTGGTGTGTGGGAGCCAGGGACTGCCAGCACTGGTGCAAGCTGGCAGCTCATAACACCTGTCAGGGTGCAAACCCCAACACCACCCAAATCAGGCTCCAAATATCTCTATTCTGCATCTCATTGCAGTGGAAGGTGCCACCATGTCCAGTTCCAGATCTAATCTGGCAGTGCAGCTTTAACTCATGTATTCCATTTTCTGTGAACAACACAAAGGGCCCGGAAAACTTGTTTGAATCTCCTACTGTCTCCTTTGTATGCTTCCTGCTTTTCCTGTCTCATTTGGCATTTCTGTGCTTTCTCATAATGAGCATTCACAGAACAACAATAAAGAGGAAATTTGGTGAAGAATGAAGGTAAATTTATTAAGTCTAGCAAGTGGGGAGAAAGATGATATGTGCTGAATCCATAATTTTGCCAGTAACACTGTGACAGAAATAGCAGTTTAGGGTTTGTATTCGATTCATGCATCTGCATTTCTTCTCTGCTGCTTTGCAATCAGACTAACAGCCACTGCAGAGACCATCAGTGGCAGCGATTACATTATGACCTTTTAAAGCTTACTTTCAGAGTAAAGATTTTTATCCCATATTACCAATAATTGCTGACTGAGTTTAATACAATCCTCCCAGTGCACTGAAACTGTAGGGTTTGTGTTTTCCATGATTTAATAGATCAAGTGTCATGGCTGTGGGGGAGACAAAATGTTGTAACAGGATCTCTGCCATTTGGTGATTTCAGATTTCCTACCAGAGGCTCTGTATTTGCTGTGTGACTCTGCTGCCCCAATCTTGCAAACGATATCACCCTGCTGTAGAGTACAGCAATGTAAGGGGTGTAGCCAGAGACAAACTTCAAGAGTTTGTCAAAGCTTTGTGATAGCAAGACTCCTGTTTAGTATTATCTTCAGCCAATCCACAGGAACAGAAAGCAAAAAGGTGGTACCCATGCTTCAGCCTGCCATGGCATGCCCATGTCTGGCAGCTGTTTCCTGCATGTGGCCCAGCAGATGTTTCATGTGACACCTGTAAAAGCCAAGGCACAGTGATCTGTGTCTCTGGGTAAAAATGCTTTTGTTCATATCTTGGTCATTCATGTGCCTGACTTCACTCTCGTGTAGTGTGTTAGTCTGGACTTGTGACATATGTGTATGCCAGACAAAATCTGTCAGGCACAAAATAAAAACACAATCAGGTCACCAGCTCAGTATAAACCAAGCAATTCCAGCACAGCATTTTGGAACAGTGTAGAGGGACTGAATTGAGATGTAGACTGTGTCTTACATATTTTTTGCTTCTTATTATAAGGAGCACTATTATTAATAGAGTCCTAATAAACAATTTGCTTATAAACAATGAATGAGGCACAGCAATTGCTAGATAATTTTCCTTGGAGAAATCCTGCTAACCTGAAAATACTTGGTGAGGCAGGCCTCATACAGTTCTTGGGACATTTTGTGGCTACTGAACCAGAGCAATAGACACTTTGGCTCCTTCAGCAGTTTGCTTCTTCCAGGGCTGCAGCCTACAGAGCCTGTCTTCCAACATATATGCACATACACACACGTGTGTGCAGGCACATACCTGCAGCACAGGTGTGTGCATACGTACCCATGACCATTCCCCCTGCCCCAGCCAGTTCTCCTTTTGGGACAGAGCAAAACTGCGTCATGGCAGAGTGGTCATTCCTGGTGCATATGCCAGGGGCAGGCTCACTTTGCTATCGCCATGTGCTGAACTCGAACAGGGTGCAAAAGCCCTCTACAGCCAGGGGCAGCCAAATCCACCTGGAGAAGGTGCTGTGGTCATGCTCATGCCATCAGAAACTGGGATGAGCCAATTTGTGTTAATTACAAAACAGGCCTTCAGGGAAGACTAAGAATGATCCCCATGATTTTGAAATTGAGGTTGAATTAGGAAAAGTCAGTTTTGTTAATTTAGGTTTTGCTCCTCTGAATGCAGAGAGATCAGTTCTCAGGTCAAGATCAGTTGACAGGGAATGACTGCTTTGCAAAGTCAGTGCAGGGTGGCTTTTAGTGTTCAGTGCAACAAAAGCTGCTCTGCACCTTCACGCTGCTGCTTATCTTTTGGATAAGGATGTCCATGCTTACCTTATGGCAGAGGGCAATTTGTTTCCCCCATGAAGCAAGTAGCATATCGAACCTGTGCCAGCACTACCACTTCTAGAAGCCTCTTGGAGATGTGCTTTTGCACCTTCTTAGTTCTCGGTATTGGTTGAGGGGACAGCTGATGCATTGCCAAACATGCCAGTGGTTTACGGAGTGAGAACATATTCACTGGGTTCTGGATGAGACTCCTGAGCTGAATCATGTGTTCACTAATAGTAACAACTCCTCTTTACTGTAATTCCTGCTTTTGGCATCAGGGCAATGGCTCTGTATCAACAACCTGAACGAGAAAGCCTTTACAGCCCATTCCTTATTGGTTTGTCAAACTAACCAGATTCTACAAATGAAATTAATACCCCCTACAGTGTAATTTCCTCATTAAACAGAGAACCAAATATTTTTCCAGACCTCCTCTTTATAGAATCCTGTATAAACAAGCTGAGAAAGTTCATTTCTTACATTTTTTATTACAAGAAACTGTTATCATTTTCTGAAACACTGTAACTGAGATCTGACTCTAGATATAACAACTTTAATGCTGTTATTAAGCAGTTCTGACATCCATCGTTTCCATGTATTGTCTAAAAGAGCATTAACTACATGCACGGGAGTTACGAAACTAGTCAGCTAACATTCGAAGCAAACATTTTAGCAGCACGCCCCCACAGTTTTCAGAGGCTGAACTTTTGTTTCAGCTGTGATGTTATACAATCCTATTTCCATGGCAAACTTACAGATACACACTTGTCAAAATTCATGGTTTATTTAGCAAAACTGTCGAGGCACATATGTGCCATATGCATTCTCCCATTCTTCACAGATATACTTTTTAAAACAGCAATTTCCTGCTGCAATTAAGTTTGTTGCTCGGACTTCAATAGATGCATGTGGCATTAAAAGGGAATCTGACTTGGATTCCTATCACTAAAAAGAGCACTGGTCAAAAAACCCCATATGTCTTTCTACTGTTCCATCGCCTGCCTATAACCGACTTTTAAACATCCAGTTTTATTTGATTTTTATCAGTATTTATCCTGCATTCAGAAGGCACTCTTTCCTTGAAGGAAACTGTACTTGCACACACCTTAATATCAGATATTTTGGACACTGTCTACTCATGAATCTCAAAGATCAGTGACTGTTATCTGTTGTGGCATCTTCTTCATGCAACCCAGGATAAGTACACAGGCAGCCTGAGGACAAAGCAAAGGAGGTGCTCCTTCCACCACAGAGGTGAGTCGGGCAGGCAGCCAGAGGCAGGATTTTGTGAGCCTTCACCTTCCCCTGCAGACAGAAGTGTCACCCCCATGTTATGTCTGGAGCAATGTAAAACAGCAACATGCAATGGAAATTGAGTGCTCAGGCCTTGACTTTCAGCAGAGTAGAATCTAAAAATCTGGTCAAAACATAAAAGACTTCATGGGGCACTATTTTTTTTTTTTTTAACTCTATATATAGTTTGAAAATATAGTCAGTGTGAACAAAATTCCCCCTTCTGCCTTTGTGTCCCTCCTGTGTCCTTTTCCTTATTCCCAGCCATCACCTCTATCTCCTGGCTCTGTGGTCTGGTCACAGTCTCTGCACCCCCCAGCCATTTCACTGGTGGGGTGGGGTGAGGAGCAGAAAA
>VYZQ01031179.1:7307-17327 GCA_013400655.1 Mystacornis crossleyi | reverse complement strand
CGATCTCTCCCGGAGTAAATGCGTGAAGGAGCAGTTTAAAGAAGTGAGATAAACATCTCAAGACCCATCTCGTGCTGGATGAATGGGTGACTGTAGCCTGTCTACAGTCTGCCTCACAACTTGAAATAATTAGTTGCTTGTTTTTGTGTCCGTGCCTGGCCTGGGTCCCCTTCAGCTGTTCTCTTGCTGTCTGAGGAAACAGCTGTTTAGGAACTGTGATTCCTGTTTCAGTCAAGCGAGGGACTACTGGTAGGATTAACAGCATGGGAAGCCCAGCCTCTGTCTTTGTGAGCCCAGATGCTGCGCTTGGCTGCAGGATGTAACACTAATCATTGCCTCATCTAGAAGGATGTTTTTCCAGGCCTGTTGCTGGATAAAGTTGGAGCTCAAATGTACTTGCAAGGCTTTCAACAGTGGGATCGTTTGTTTTTTTTTTCATCCTTTGCTTGCAAGCAGCATAATCCACATAGTATTTTGGGCTTGTGAAGCAAGGTATTTGTCCCTCCTGTCAAGTCAGCAGGTTGCCAAGAGCAGGGAATCTGTCTAGCTAGACAGGAGCACTCGTAGGCAATCCTTAAAATAGCAGCTCTGAAATATCAGCTGTTGTCTCGCTTGTGCTGAAATACTTTTTGGGGAGAAGCTGCCCATTGGAATGGTGTGGGGGGGAGGGGGTAAGGGAGCTGCAGTAAACCAAATTTTCCTTCAGAAAGGTGGCTTTGGGGGTTTATATTAAACCCCAGAGAAGGGAAGGTGCATGGTCATTTCAATACCAGAAGCAGAGAAAGCTCCCTGATAACTGGAAAGCTCTTGCACCTCTGAATCCACTAGTGATGTAGCTGGCCTTCCATGTAGTAGAAAAATAGCTGATTTTTGGGCTTCATCACACAGTAAAGATGAGGGAAGTGCTTAAGGGCTTCTTGTCAGAAGACGTTTGTAACCTTTACTCCCAAGACACTCTCCTTTTCCTTCACCTTGTTTTAGTTACGGAACAAGAAGTAGGCTGAAGAACTTTCCTGGCTAATGCTGGGAAAATAAACTGGTATGTGTGCTGAAATGAAAATATTACATCAGGCAAAAATATATTTCAAAAGCATCCTTATGGGCAGGCTTGGTGTAGAAGGTTGCAAGAAGCAGTAGGTTGCAGGAAATGTAAGGCAGCTCTCAAAGGCCTGGCTGTAGAAGATTCAGCCGTTGAAATTAAAGCTTGGTGTGGCACAAGAAAAACTAAATAAAGCAGTACTTCAGTGGGAGGCACGTGATGGTCTTAATGATGCAGGAAGAGCCAGGCGGTGCTTGCAGTGTGCAGATGACTTCAGTAGCTGACTGACCACGTGACATCATTTTGTGTTATGAAGATGTGGAAGTTCTGGTCGTGCTGTTAAAAACTCATGGGTTTGAGGGTCTGCAGAGAGGGTACAGAAGTCTGAAGAAACACAGAAGTGCCACTTTGATGTTGGCAGGAATGTGCCAGAACTCTGCCCACTGGGAGAGTTTGACAAGTGTCCTTACCTAGACCTCGGCACCAAAGGCATTTCCGATTAATATTTGAATGGTTTCTGATTCTGCCTTTAAACAAACTTAACGAAGAGGCATGAGGTGTGAAGGGCAAGGCTTGGGAAGTATTTCCCAGTGAGCAGAGCTAGGAACACTTTTATGGCCTAACCAGCTGGGAATTTCAAGTGTTGAGAGAGGAGAAGACGGAAGCAAACTCTGACTAATGCTGTTTCCAAAACTGAGCGTTGCTTGTTTTGGGATGTGGATGTGTGCCTAAACCATAAACTGGACAGAAATGGGCAGATCCCTGGCTTAATGAAGCCACGTCTTCCCAAGATGGATTTGATTTGCACTTGAGCATCCAGCCTGCAGTTCTGTGCTCTGCTCCTGCATCCCCTCAATGTTTCATGTTTTCCTGTAAGTGAAGTTCTGATGCACTGTGTGCTGCTTCAGGATGTGGAATTCTCAAAGGAGGGATGTTTGTCTTCAAATCGTTGGAAAAGATGTTGGTTTTATTCTCAGACATTAAAATGTGCAAGTTTTAGCAAAACTATCTATTTCTGGGTTAAGGAAGGATGGATGTTTTGGGGTTTGGGTATACTTGAACATAAAGGGCACAGCTCTGGTCTAAAACTTCAAGTCTAAAACTTCTAGCTCGACTTGAAAGTTTCACTGAATACGTTGAAATAACTTTGGTTAATTTAAGGACTTAAGATGCTGTTCGATGCCAAGAAAAATGAGTGTCTGAGCTAATTGCTCACTAAAAATGTCTGACCTAGAACTGGAAAGTGGATTGCTTTGAGGTGTGCTTTCCGTAGGAAATAGCCTGGGTGTGATTAGAGGAGAGGCACATTTGCTCAGTGGCATCTGCTTTGCCCTTCTGTGTGCCTGTGAGCCAGCTTGGCATGGGCCGTGGCTTTATCCACCGAAACACTCCTGCAGCCTCTAAGAGTTGAGCTGGAGAGGAGGAAAGTGATCTCAAAGTGCCAAATCCGAGCTGTGTTCCCGTCTCGGATGTGGTGAGGAATGAGGAAGCCTCTTCATTTCTTATTGCTCCTGCTCCTCGCTGGTTCATCACCTCTCCTTCCTCCTTCCTGCACGCTGCTTTTCTCTGCAAGAGGAGAATTTCTTTTGTCATCCAGCTTAATCCTCACATTAGACTTGCAAAACCATTGTGTGCCTTCTAGTTCTTCGACGCTTCGTGAGCTCCCGTGCTCCTGGAGACAATATTTAGATTCTATTTTTGTATTATATGTTGCTGTACAAGAAATCAGAGGCTTTGGTAAACCCTAATTGCCAGGTACACCACTGTGGCCATGTTCCTATTTTTAATACCTGGTAATTAGGTAGGAGAGTGCCTGTTATCTTAGGCATGTGAAGAAATGCAAAAACAGTAGTTGGGTCTCAGGGCTACAGTTTCCTTTCCTCTTAGCTGTCGGAAGGTTTATGTGAACGAGACTGGAATATTCGATTTGTATCCAAACTTCTGTCAAAGAAACAAGCAAGATGGTATCTCCAACAGGCTTCCTCAGAAATAGATCCCTCAGAGCTGGGCTTTTCCTACCACGATGTCATTACTTGCAGTTTTTGGATGTAATTAGTGTCAGATTGATCTGTCTCTCCTGGAACGGCCGAGTTTACTGGAAGAGGGTTCCACAAAAGGGGTTTGTTTGTGTGTTTGCTGGCGTAGCTGTTTGGGCAGTGACTTGTGTGTAGGTTAATATTGCCAGCAGTGAAGTGATGATGCCTCTGTCCCACTGGTGATTCTTTGCAAACCATTCCCCCAGTCCAACAGATGCTCTGCACAGATAGAGAATGTAAAGGAGTAATATTTCTTCCCTCCTGGTTCCTGCTTGTGCGTATCTTGTGACCTTTCCCTTGGCCAGTATCTGATTTAAATTTAATGTTACCTTTTTTCCCTTTGCCCTCCTCTTTTGAGTACTTCCTACGTCCCAAAATAACCTTTCTCTAATCCCACTGAATACCATGTTTAGTTGAGTCTATCTCTTCTGTCTGCCTTTGCCAGCCCTTTCCAGTAGGCAGAAATGGAATACAGGAGGATCTGGCACGCTAAAAGCTGGGTCAGGTTTTTAAACTCATTCCCTCAAGTCAAATGGATTTCAGGCATCCCCACTTGGGTCTTCTAATTATGGAGCATTTATCAGCTAACATGCTGGGATGACAGGAGAGCAAGGAAAGGCTCTCGGTGTGCTTCACATGCAGAAAAATCCCTGGGCTCTGGTCTCCTATCGGACTCTTGTAGCTTCACATTTTTTCCCTTTTAAAACTTCAGCGTCAGATAGTTCAGATATGGCTGTTTTTATCAGTGCCAAAGTGCTGCAATCTCCACACAAATCCATGAAATTGTATTTGCTTCTGCTGACTACAAACAGTCAGAGGAAACAGCTTTGGGGCTTTTTTTTTTTTCCTTTAATCTGTATTTACGTTTTGTTTGATGGCAAACTTGAAGTTCTTTCAACAGACTTACCAGGAAAATAGTGGATACAACTTTATGTGCTCTCAGGAAACAAATCAAATTTTGGATGGTCTACAACCCTATTTCTTTACTGTGCAACTGTGCATTTCCCATAAGCTGTTTTCCTTAAAATGTCCATTCTCCCATATGAAAAATGTGTGTTGGTCTTGGTTTGCTTCCTTTGCATGTGCTACCGGGCTCTAAGAGGATTTACATTGACAAATACATTGAACCAACATCTGTTGAAAATGAAAGTGGGCTTTTGGGACATGTTTTGTGATACCCAAAGGTCACGCTGTTCCATTGTCTCTTCCATATGAAATTGAAATCTGCCCCGATGTGAAACGAGTGCGTTGGAGCAGTGATGTGACCTAACCTTTCCGTGAACTGTGCAGGAATCCAGGGGCTCTGGGAAATGTGTGCTTGCGTGTGGATACAAGAGATAATGTTGGTATACGTGGAGAACGTCACTGTTTTATTTATAGAGGGTTACACAGTGTTTTTAGGAGTATTTGCGCATTCTTGTTTAATTACCCTGGAGGGAAAAAAAATCATTATTTGCTGAACTGGAGCAAGTGAAGAACGGTTCTCTGTGTGTGCTGGTGAAATGCTTTTGTATTGCTGATGGAATAAGCATATCCTGTCAAACTTAGCAATAATTTTCAGTCAAGAGGTAACTCAGAACTTGCTGTCTAACCAAGCAATCTACAAATTTAGCATTAGAAAATAAAGATCAGTGGGTTTGCAGTGCTGTTACAAAAATCTGGCCTCATTTTTTTAGGGGAGGCTCAACTGGTTAGTACAAACCCAAGCTTTTTTAGAGATCTGCATTACCTAGAGGTGCTTCTCTGGGGTCTGCTACCTGTGCTGCTGGTTGAACAAGGCTCCTCTTTAAGTCTTCCTGCTATAAAATCAATACAGTGCACCCAAAAAAGGTCTTGGATGCTCTGTGAGTACAGCGATCAGGTATAAACCTCGTTGGAATAACATTTCTAGGATTCCATGCCTCACCTCAGGAACTGGGAGAAAACCTGAAGGGAATTGGGGTTTCTTTGTAATTTCCTCTGATTAGGATGGGATTCTCCAAGGGCTAAGCTTTTGCTGCTGGCCTATCCCGTTCTCCCACCACTTCTTGTTATTTTGCCGTGTTTCAAACACAGCTGCTCCTGACCTTAATCTTACAGGTCGGCACAATTTGAGTTTTAAATTGATTGTGCGACTGAGGAGACGCTTTATAGTTGTATCTGCTGGGTGGTGATGGCTGTTAGGGAAAAATGGAGCAGGCAGAGAAAGGAGCTGCCCAGGGCCGAGCTGTCTTGTGTCATTGGTGCATTCCAAGTGGCATTCTGCGATTTCCAGAATTCCAATAAAATGGCCGTGAGGGTCACTTTTGCTGTACCCCTAGACAAGGTGTGTGTGGCACGGCGGCGCATTTCAAACCGAATTAATTTGTTAGTGAGGGTTAGGACACAGATTCTCCAGGTAATCCATTACTGCTCAGACCCAGTTTGGAGGCAGTAATCCCGTCCCACCCCCACGCAAAAGCTGTCCAATCGTTTCTCGAACAATGCTGTTTTTTTAGCCCTAATCCCAGCTGAAGGGTGGTTCAGCGCCATCGCTGAACTCTGGGCAAGTTGTCTTGACATGTCCTGGTACTCTCAGGGAATTCCTCTTCCCAGGAGGGAGAGGGTTGTGGAATGGTAGCAGCATGAGAGGGTAATTCCTGTCCGCTGGCCAGGTAAGACCATCTCACAGATAACAGATTTTTGAACTGGTTGCAGTAGTGAGATATGGAGGACAGTGCGGTTTTTAAATTTTGGGTTATTTTTTTTTAATTTCTTTTTTGACAGGTCTCTTAAAATTGCCAGAAAAGTGTGAATTTTTTAAAAACGTGTTCCCGGTGAAATATCCTCTGCGTGCTTTTTTCCTGCAAACCGAATGTAGGACTTGGCTCCTCTCCTGGAGAGCCGTGGTTTCAGTGCCGTTGCTGAATGTTTGAAGTTTGATATTTGTGCTTGAAGGACAGAAAATCCAGTACAGCACGGTGTAGTGGAAGCTGTTATCCATCCTCTGCAGCATCCAGCTGTACTAACAAGAAAAGTCAGGCTCCTTTTAAGGTGGTTTCTCTGGATTTAGACACTTTCCCCTGTATTGGATTTGCTCAAGCGGGTTTTGGCTTTCCCTTAGTGGATGTTACAAATGGAGAATTTCAGCCTGTATTTGAAGTGTTTTGGCTTTCCCTTGAGAATATGAGCCCCAGGGAGAGCTGTGGGCTATTTCCTGTAGCAGAATATCTAAATTAACCAGAAGCACAGTCCCTCTGCAGGAAGGTGGTACAGTTTGAAGAATTCCCTGCAACTCTTTCCTACCTGGATCTCTCCAAACACTTGTTACACAGAGAAGTGGTCCAGTGCTTAACTGAAGTATATAATGGTGAGAGGGCATGAAAAATCACGCTTTTTACAACAATGCCCTTGTATATGGTGATTTTTTTTTATTTTTACAGGAGTTTCTCTCGTATGTAATGAATTTGAAACATGGTTTATTTTATATATAAAATTAAAACAGTCACCCCTGGTGACATCTCTTGTAGGTTCCCTCCAACAATATAATTTATATACTGCACTTCTGATCTTCTCCAGTGCTTATGATGACCGTGGGCTATTTTTTTAGATTCCATATAAAATCAGTGCAGTTGAAGAGGGTGAAAAAACAGTGCCTTGCAGCTTGTAACCATTGCACAACATCCAACAAAACCACATTGTAAACATAATAAAACGGTCTATTAACAAATTGCTTTATTAACTCTAATCAGTCTAAAGAGCTAAATTTAATTAAATCTGCTTGTGGATGAGAACATTCCACTCGTGGAAGGGTGCACTAAAGGTCATCTCCTGTTTTGAATCTTAATGTTTGCGTGTAAAAATTTGTTTTGTCTTTCATTTGCTTGAGGTCTGGTAGGGATGTGCCTTTAAGGATTTATTACTATTATTGTTACTAATTATTTGAAGAGGTTTCATCTCCCTGCCTTTCTGTGAGAGAAGTTAGAAAAACACCTCTAAGGCATGAGGAAAATGTCTGTTAGATGTATGTAATTGTAGATATTTAAAACTTTTTGAAATGGAAGTGCTGTGTAAAAGAAGATGGAGCCCTTTGTTCTGACTTGATACTTGAATGTTTCTGTTTTGAACTCCCATTTATTCTAGTACTTAACTCTAAACAGCAATTTGTTTTTTATATATCTTGAATTTTAGGTCAATCCTTTCCAGGGAAAAAGGCTCTTAAATGAAGAAAAAGGAGAATAGCTATTTTCAGATACATGGCTGGGAAAGGAAAATGCCACTGAGTGCATATGAAGCCTTTTTCACTACTAAAAAGTTGTCTTGGACTTATTTTTTTAAAGGGTGCTCAAACAGTATTGAGTGTCCACATTTTTGAGTGGCTTCTACAGCATTATCCCTTGTTTGGACATTTTGATACTAAATTTTGGAAGTAGGCTCTGGACATCTGCCTTACTGTGAGAGTGTTCCAACACACTGAGTTTCCTCCTGCTGACAATGAGCTGTGGGACTGAGGATCAAAACTGTTGCAATGAGAGCTTAGCAGAGATAAAATGATGATTATTTTGACTCCCTAACAGTTTAAATAGTCCTGATAGCAGCTGATAATGCGGGGTCCATGGAACCTGGTTTGATTATGCAGCCTGGTCACAGTCAAGTGCTTTCTTTAAAAGAAATGCTATGTGGCACCTGAGATGAGGGGTGAGGCTGTGCTGAGCAGTCAGTGCTGCCCAAATGCTGGGGAGACAGTGCTGAAGCAGAGAACGAGAGTTCTGGGAACCGGACAGGTTAAAAATCCTTCCGTGGTCATTACAAAAATTCATTTCACTTGCATTTTTGACTTCAAACTTCAGGAAGTTCCAGGAACTTACACCATGGGCATGGCAGGAAATCCTGCCTAGCAGCCAAAAACCTGAGTGCCACCTTGGGAAGGCCTGCGGAGTTTTATACATTTTACCAAGGGTAACTGCATTATACCTGTGTTACTGGACACCTTAGGTGTTTGTGTTTCTGTGTGGGATAAAACACGCACTCTTCTAGGTGTAAATGCACAGTGGTGTCTTTGGATGTATTTTTAATATGTTGTTTTTAAAAAAGACAGGATGGGGAGGCGGAGGGGAGGAAAACAGAAGCCAGCTGGGGGAAAGGTGTGGTGCTGGTAGGCAGCAAAGGTGCAGCCCATGAGGTCTGATGGTAGCAGTAGTAGAGCTTTGTCACTCCTGAAGGATTTTTTTGTCTACTTCTGGGCTCAAATCATTATTTCTGCTGCTTTGAATGACGTTTTTTATGAAAGGCTTTGCTAGCTTAAAGAAATGCAGTAATGAAGTGTAAGTGGTAGGTGCGATGGCTTTTTTCCCAAGACTCTGTGCACTCTTGCTCCTTGAGAATATTATGGGGTGCTTTGATGCTTTGAAAATAACTCCAAAGGGGGACTTCTGTTTTTTCCCCCTCATCCAGGAGAACTTGGATTTGGTGTCGGGCAGGCTGTGTTATTCAGACATACTGTGCACCAGACAGGCAGTTTATATATAGAAGCAACACACTTCTAGTGCTCTCTTTAATGTGCTAAGCTTGACAGAATTCCATCTGAGATGCAGTAAGTGGTTGCTCTGGCTGGGCTTGCTAGCTGATGAAGACTGGGGAAAAAAGGGAAAGTGTGTCCTGGCAAATAAGGAAAATGCAGATAATTAACATCATCCATTGAATTGTTTCCTTCAAGATATTGTATGTGCTTTCAAAATGGGTAATTAAGTAGTTATGTGATTTATTGGTTTCTTTGCTTATTGTCACACTCTTCACTTTGCTTTTGCCTCACTTGTACAACAGGAAAGCAGGCACTGGATGCAGTGAGATGAAATATTCATCCCACTGCTGCCAAACCAAGACAATTGTATAAATGGATGTAATTTCAAATTCTGGAGTGTTTCAGGGGATTCTTTGTGCAGGGAACACCTTGGAAAGTACAGAAATGAGATTTCTTTTTTTTTTATCTAACACAATGGGCCTAGTTGATAATCTTCTATGCTTAGTTATTTTTTTGACGTAGCTTTTCTTGCACAATAGTTTTTAAGCCAGTCCTATTTTTATAGTACATGAAAATACTTAGGCAGGGTGGGAGTCGGCAATAAATATTTTTATTCCCTAAAGTGGTGGCTCTTAGCCAACTTCTGTGCTCTTACTTATCAGCTGCTGGTCTTAATTCTGCTNTCCCCTGCCCCCCAAGCTTCCTAGAAATTTGTCAGTCAGTGCTTATTTTAGGAATGGGCTAGTTCAGGAGCATGAGAGAAAATTATGGTAATGCCACTGAATGCTTCAGTAGTCAGATGTCAAAGCACTCTGCATTTGTTTTGCTCGAATGCCATTTAATGTTGCTGCTTTTAGAAGATAATGTTCTGCCTTCTCACTTCCATGCATCCCATGCTAGCATCAGCTGTCTCCAGTATGGAATGTTCTAAGCGCATCAAATCCAGAAGTTTGTCTTCTTTTTGGTTACTCTTAAGTGAAGTGCAGAAAACAAGAGCCTGGTTTGTTTTGTTGTGTGGTGGCTTTTTCTGCCGTAGCTGGAAATTCCAGGGGAAAGGGTTATGGCTGGAATGGAAATGGAGAGTGAACTTCCCTCACTTGGGTGTGGATTCAAACCGAGAGCAGGGTGATCCTGGCAGAGGACTATGGGAAAATCTGTGCTGCTATGACAGTCAAATGCCGTGTTGTGCAGCTGTAACATTTATTCAAAAGAGGAAAAAAGGAAAAATAAGTTGATTGTGGGGGAAAAAATGGGAGGAGAAGAAGGAGAGAGGTGTCTTACACCTTGAAATATCTTTGAAAGCAAATGTTGGTGTTGATTTCACCAGCTGCTTGGAAGTTGGGCCATAATTAAAGGAGAGGACATGATCCTGTGTGTTCATCCAGGGCACCAGTAAAGAACGAGAGCAGAACCCAGTTACGGTGCACCTTTATCCACCTTTCTTAATTCCCAAGCAGGTGATTCAC
>VYZQ01031174.1:59833-73824 GCA_013400655.1 Mystacornis crossleyi | reverse complement strand
GCCACTGTGAAGAAAATTATCTCCAGCCAAAACCAGCACAGTTGTTCAGGGTCTTAGCACTGAAATGGCAGGCAGTGTGTGCCTGCCTGGAATTGCAAAATATACTGTAACAGGGAGCTTAGTTACAGCTTCTGACTTCACAGCCAGATATGGGTACATTAGGCTTTAACTCTATGTGTGACATAGCCTTGTCTGGAGGAAGAAACGCTTTCTCCCTACAGACCAGTCATGTAGCATCTCTGTGGAACAAAAGCAGTAGGAAAAGGCTCTCCTTTTCAGTGCTGCAGTGGTCCCAGTTTAACAGGGATCCACCACCTGCACAACTAAAGGAAGGCACATTTCAGGTTCTTGGAGGACAAGGAGCAGAGGATGAGAGAAAAGTTTATGATAAAGTATGAAATTTAGGTGAAACTTAAAGGTACTGAGAAATGAGATTTAAATAATTTAGAGAAGATCAGGGAGTCACAATTGTGGATTATGGTGGGACAACAAATGGGTGTCCCTGGAAAAGTGATCTGTGACAATACTTGGACTTTACTGGGCCCCTAGTTCTGGTTCTCCATCTCTTGGAGGAGCATAGTCCTTCTAGTCTAACCAACCCATTTCCCTCTCTTCACAGCAAAGTTACCCTATATCCTGGCTCAGATACAGCCTGCACAGGTAAAAGCATCCCATGGCAGACCAGGACCTCCTGGTCCACCTGGGAAGGAAGGACTGCCAGGAAGAACTGGTCCTCCGGGAGAGCCTGGCCAGCCTGGACGAACTGGGTCTGAAGGGCCACCTGGACCAATTGGTCCCAAAGGTGAGTGAAACTTGGTGTGTTGGGACAGTCCAGTAAAAGGATGTGTCCACTCCACTTTGGCATCCACCTTTCCTTTTAGTAGCATAGAAATAGTCCTCAAAACACAGGTGTTGGAAGCAACCTTAGTCTGTTGAACCAGAGATTTGAATATGACCAGCAGCTGCTGGTATGTTCCACCTCTGGCCAGAAATGGACTGAGGCAAGTCTTCATTCCCACGTAATGTCCCCTCTCAGAGGACTGGCCACAATTAGGAACTATTTTTACCAAATACATTGGCTTCAGTGTGGATGAAAGACCTATAGTGGTGTTTAGTTCTGTAGACCACACTCATCAGTTCCTATTTTTTCTTTTTCTCTACAGGAGAAAGAGGAGCAAAGGGTGAGAAGGGAGACACTGGTGTTGGCCAACGAGGGGAAATGGGTCCTCCAGGAATTCCAGGTGTGTTATTCAGAACACCCCACAGAACACATAAGTTAGAACCACTACCAGGACATAGGTCTCTTCCGTATTAGAGAGATGATCAGGATGACATAAGTACAACATACACAGTTTCTGTGGGATGTGGCCCAAAGGGCACGACTATATCACTAAGATCATATCTGTCCACATTTATTTCCTCCGCCTGATGGATGGGTATAATGATCCATCTCAGTTACAGCTAAGTTAACTGTCCTTTGGGTCAAAAACAAAGTGAAGCTTTAATTATTAGAGGCACTGTGAAATGTTTTCTCTGTCCTTGGCAGAGTCTTCTTGTGACCAAACTGAACCCAGAAGTTCAGGCAGCTTCAGATGTTATAAAAGGTCATATTGAACACCTTGGGGATACAGCTTCTGCTTTACTGTTACTGACAAAGCAGCAGCAATATAGTTTGTCTGCAGTCTTAAATTAGGAACCATTGATCAGTTTTGCCTTCACTGCTTTTTTGTGAGAGGAACTATGGGAAGGCCTCATAACCCCATGGTTTGCATTTGGCAGACTGGCCTTGCATTGCCTTCAAATAACAATGTGCCCGCTATGCTCTGCACCAGTGAGTTGTCTCCCCAAGCTGTCTCTTGCCTCCAGCTTCCCCATCCTCACCTCCTGTCTGTGAGGACTATATATCATAAGTTGTCTCATGCAGCTTCACAACTTCACCGTGGAGATAGAGGAAGAGCAGCCATAGCAGAGCCGAGCATCCTGAGGTTGCCATAGGGAGTAGAAATCTTTATTTCAGAGGAGACGCTCTGGTTATATCCTTGAGATACATCCTGGACAAATCCAAATCTATAGAGGCTGCTCTCTGCATCCCAGTTTGGCAGCAAAGCCATTTCCTGTGACATTACACTGCTGAGTACTGCACCCTGGGGATGTCACTCTGGTGCCACTCACCAAGGGCATTTTGTTTCTATTTCAGGCCTCCCAGGGGAGCCTGGTTATGCCAAAGATGGGATGCCAGGACCTCCCGGCCCTCAAGGTGAAGCTGGAGTGCCGGGTCTAGCAGGTCCCCAGGGACCCCCGGGAGCCAGTGGACAGTGTGACCCCTCTCAGTGCGCGTACTATGCAAGCCTGGCTGCCCGGCCCTCCAACGTCAAAGGGCCGTAGTGTGCAGGGAGCACCCCCAGACTTGTTTTGAAAACTTGAATTCCTCACACCTGCCAAGAGCTCTCCAACGTCTTCAGCTGTGTTTCTTTTGCGGGAGGCCTTCTAAAGCCAACAAATGCTGCCGGTCGGTCAGATTATTTTTATGAATTATAATAATTATTATTATTATTATCTTTGATGTGATATGTGAACTTTTTGTTTTGTTTTGTTTTCTCTAACATCAGGGCATATTAAAGTGTTAAAAATAAGTAGGGTTTTTTCCTCTTTTGAAGAGCATATAATAGTAATGTGTTGTGTGACTGTTTATGCAAAACCATTCCAATGCCAAATTTTTTATCCGTGATCTGATTAATTCTTTCCAAAGCTTTATCCTTCACCCTTTCAACTGAAATCAAATCCTGCAGCCTGGGGCATTAACTGTGACACACAGGCACAGGATTGTTGGTGCTATTTGCCATCCACATGGAGGGGGGAAGATAAAGCCATGCCAAAGCTGGAAAAGGGGTCTCCAGTACATCCAACTCCCAATGGACAGACAATTTTTAACAGCTAGTGTGTGCTTTCCAGAAGATCCCTGTTAAATTTAATGTTTCTCTGCTGATAAGTGAATCAATATTCTATAGGACCTACTTTTTTATGGAGATGACACAGATGATCTAAACCTCCTTGCTACTCTCTGTACTCAGAGTTTGGTTCTAAGAAATGGAGCTTACTTCCCTCTGTCAGAGGGATGCCTTAGCAAAAATCTTCAAGGTTATCCTCTGTCAGGATAACCAAAGGATGATTGTCAAGGATGCCAAATCCCCTGTGCACTGTCAGCACATGCACAGCTCCCTTCCACTGCTTCACCCAAAAATCAGCCAGAGCAGCATAGAAAGTCCCCTGGTATTAAAAACTCAGGAAGCCAACTGCGACCCAATTCACTGTTTTGGTTGATCCACTATGACAATAACTTGGCAAGTCATATTATTTAGAGGGCTGGTGCATAGTGCAGGCTGGTCTAGGAGGATGTTGATCTTTGATGAAGAATCGGAACAAAGAGATGTTCAGAAACACAGAGGAAATATTTGAGAGTGAAAGCAAGAAGCCAGACAGTGGCCCTTTCTCCCTATCAGCTAATTGCCAAAATCAACCTGAGAATGCAAAGAAAACGTAAAAACGGGATGGAGTCTGAAAAGACCTTTGCAATAGGTCATTTGTGAGCTTAACCTGACCAAGCCATGCCCAACCACTAAGTGCAGATCTGAGAAGCGATCAGGCCTCGGGTATGTGCCAGCCAGCAAAGCAGCTGCATTCTCAAACCTCTTCTGCACAAAGCAGTTTGTAGTGAGAGATGGGAGTAATGGACCTGACACAGGCACTAAGTGCTGAATGTGTTTGGGAATCTCATCTGCTCATTTGGAGACAGAAAAGAGGCACCCTGCCCTGCTAACACATTCACCATATGGCATGGTGCTTCCAAACTGGCCAACCCAAGCAGAAGCCACAGCTGTCGATAACCAGCCCAGAATCAGACCCTGAGGCTAAAGCCCAGAGATAAGCATTTGCCAGCCTTGGAGTCTTTTCTTACCCAGTAGCAGATAAAATTTGCCTCTGCTTTACTGAAAAATGAAATTAAATAACAAGTACAAATGCCAGGGTTAAACAATGTCTTTACTGTGTAGCTCTCAATGGTGCTATTTTTGCTATTTCCTATGCAAATAAACTCTTTGATTTGATTTCACTGTGTTTCTTGCTATGGAAAGACCAATCAAAGTGAAAATACCATGAAGTGAAAAGCTTACCACTTTTAAGTAACTCTCAATGGTATGTCTGTTACTGTACTGCATCTTGGGTCAGTTTGCTGGATTTTAGTTTTAAGCAATTATGTTATTTAACTGAAACATTTTTCCTAGTCCAGGCTGAGTGAGATTTCTTCCCTCCAGTGGTGAGGCAGAATAGGGTCCCTATTTGAGAGCACCTCCTAATGTGGGATGAGACATTTTTTCGGGTAAATGTGATGGTAATGAACTGGTGTTACGGAGGTCAAACATGTTAACTGGGCCATGCAAATATGACATTTAATTCCTGTCATGATGGTGACTCCTTCGTCTCTACAGATTCTCTCATCATGTGTGTCTGATGTGCCATGCATGGCATAGACTCTAGTTCACCATGAGAAGGGAATATACATAATGGTGTTCTGTTAAGCAAATTCCCATGTTTTTAACTCCTGTGAGGTCATAGAATCATAGAATAATTTGGGTTGGAAGAGAACTCTAAGGCTTATCTAGTGCAATCCACAGTAGGTGAGATGGTGCCGTGGCATCCAGCTGAAGGAGATCAAAATGGGGGTTTTTTTTATAACCTTTTCATTTGAATGTCTGTGGGAGCCATTTCCAAGAGACTAAATTAGGAACACAGGGGACACACTTGCGTCTTTAATAGCAGTTGAAAAATCTGCATGAGTTAGGACTTCATCTCTGAACATTTTCCACCCGTAAAAGGGGACACAGCCTAATTCCCTTTGCTCCAGCATATCCCCCAGCATATGGCTATCTGTCCAGTCTGTTTCCAGAGACACCCCAGACTGTCTCCGTGCCCTGAATTCACTGGGTGCCATTTCCCTGTTTTTTCTTAAACCTTGTTTCCTCTCCAGCCAGTTAAGTGACATTTACCAGGCAGAATCTGTCACTCTGTTAGTGAGCAGAGTACAAGACATGAGCTGCAGACCCAGATCAAGACCTGTGTATGTACTCACCCAGATTTTGGTCATCAAAGGGAGGTTCCTTTAGCTGCCACCTCTTACAGAAGCAAGCCCTACAGGAATGTGCCTAAAAAGTCACCAATAGTAGGTAAGAATGGAGGGTGTATCTGGAGGATTTTGAAAATTGCCACAGTTTTTGCCTCAGTCTGTGTGTATTTGCAGTCTTTGGAAGGGTGCCCTGAGATTATTTTCTAAAGTAGGTCTGCCATCTGGGAAGCCAGTAAACCTACAAGTACAGCCCTGGGCATGGTCAGAAGCTGCCCTCCAGAAAATGCAGGTGCCTCTGTGCCTGAGCAGGTGACTGTGTGTGTATTGTCTGTCCAGCACTGTGCAAGGTGAACACACAGGCACGAGGTGGCAGGCAGGGCAGGGACAGTGCTGGTGGCTCTCTCCTAACCTCCCGTGAATAAGGGAAAGTTGTGGCTTTGGCATCTCTGTGTTCCTGTCTCTGCAACCAAGTGTTTGGTAAATCACCATACAGTCTGTTCACTGAGTCTGAGGTTTAAACCTGGGAATAGGCTGATTTTTTTCTGGATTTTGTGTTGGCCCTGTGGCAATATTCTGTTAAAATTGCATTAGAGAGCCAGACAATATATTATTCACATTTTTAAAAGGTACACATGAGATTTATGGCACCATTGTCAGTTGCTCTTTTTTCCCCTTTTTTTATATCGTGTAAATTACTGTTATTATAGCAAGCAGGCCATTATTTAATTCAGTTTTTTGCTTGTCAAATAAACAAATTACAAAAACAGAAGAAGCAATGGGATCATTTGGGGAAAATTTTTTTTGTGTTAAATTATTTAACAATTTCTACTTGTTTTCTAAACAGTTTTGAATTAGCTACTTCTTCGAAGCTGTATCAAATGCCTGTGGTTTTTCTTTTCTTTTTTTCCAGAAAGACAATAAAAATTCTGTGGCAGCTAAGCCCAAAGTCTGTGCTCTGACCACAAAACTGGTTGGGAGACAAACACAGATTTTACATTCTGGGCAATTATTAAAAAAAAAAAATTAAAAATTATATTTCAAAAAACCTAAAATAGAGTCTAGTGATGGTTCAGTCTTTTAATGTAGAAACTGGCAAAGCTTTTCCCTGTTAAAGATTGCATTTGACAGCTTCTGGAGTGGGACTTGGTGCCTAGGAATGGCTGAGTGTCACCATCCACAATATGTGGGGCCAGAGACACTGACAGGGACTGGCAGGTATGATGTAGGACCTAGGGAAGCCTTTCCAGAGCTTCAGTGGGTGACCCCAGGGGAGATCATGTCCAGTGATGTAAGATGTTTGTGTCTGGGTACATCAATCCTGTGCTCAGTCTCTCACAGTGAGAGTCAGAGTCACAGAACATAGAACCACAGAATGTCCATAGTTGGAAGGGACCCACAAGGATCATCAAAGTCCAACTCCTCGACTTTAAGGAGGTGAGCACCTGGTGCCTGCACTTTGGTGGCTCCTATGAGAGCTGGAGAGCCTGGAGATCTGTTCAGTTCATCCTAAAGTATTCAGCTGCAGCACTCTGAGCTATGTTGCCTACATTAACTACATCTCCATGGAAAAAAAGATCTGGTAGCTGTCTTTATCTTCCACCATCAATAACTGACATTCCCTCTGAGCTGGTGTGGGGAGTGCTGTCACGAGCAGGCAGGGGGAGAGGGACAGGGTTACGGCAGGAACTTGTACTGTCCTTGGGCCATGAAAATTTTCTTAAAATGATTGCACTAACTCAACAGTTACAACATAGACTGAAAAAAATCTACTACCACCCTTTCAGCCCCTGTGATCTGGAGCCCAGTGCTGACGAGGGTTAAGGTGGCCGCTCCATGGCATGGCAGGAAGAGCGGCACAGGGATGAAGCCAGTCTGGAGTTGAAGGCAGGCTTCCTGGCCTGGTCTGCAGCCCTGTGCAGGGGTGAGCATCCACCAGAGACCACCGAGTCCTCCTTGCTGCTGTTTCTACAGAGCCAGAGCTGCTGGAGGAAGAGTCTCTTTATCAGCCGCCCAACTGCCTCCCACGTACTAAATTTGGTACCTGAAGTCCTTAGGGCCATAAGGGTCCATCAGGGTTTGGATTTTTCTTTCAACAGCTTTGTAAATTATGAAGCTGAATCAAGAAAAAGCCTGCTTCATTTCCTCGATTTGGTTTAAACCTGAAAGTCTTCTGACTTGTCTTCTGACTTGTGAAATGGAAAGAACTGATTAGAAAAGCATGAAGATGTGATGAAGAGGAGTCTGTTTTTGGTAGTTGCTTTACAAAGCAGATTTTTGTTGTAAGGGTTAACATCTGAATACTTTGCAGGGCTTTGCTCCACAATATTGATGCTGGCAATGTTGTTGAAGTTTCTCTGAACTGAGAACGAGACCATCCTGCTGGGTCTCTAGGGGATTATGTGTTGAAAATGTAGGCTCTTTCTTGCTACTTTATGGTTTGTGACATGAACTTTATGTAGCAAGCACAAGGGGACAATTAGGAACATTACTCATACTCCGACACTCCTGAGGAGCCAGCTATAAGCATCAAGAAGAAGGATGTCCTGCAAGATGGAGCAGAGAAGAACCTGCTGCCTTCGTAAAGGAAAACATAGGGTCAAATTCCAGGCTTGAAAAAGTACAGCAAGAGAACGGTGCCAAAAACCACAGAAGCTTCTTTTTGACCATAGCTTTGTCTCTGCATGACATGCTGTCTGAAAGACTCGGATTTGGATTTGAAGAGAAAAGCATGTTCAAACAGAAGGCAGCACTTTGGTTTATTTCACAGCAATTTGGTTTATTTCACAGGACAGATGTATTTGACAATGTGTTCTTAGAGACACATTTTTCCCTTTAGCAATGTGGGGGATGGTTTTCAACCAAGACTGAAATTATTGTCAGTGCAATAACTTCTTCAGCACCTTTTTGATGGGAGTTGAGTCTTATTTTTACAGTTATTTATGAGGTCTGTTGGAAAGCAACCTTCCTCTGCAAGTGAAAATCTCACGTTTCCTTGGCTGCTGTGTTCATAGCTGATGTACAGATATTTCTAAGTTATTGTACACATTCATGCTTATGAAAAATTATTGGACTCTCTCAAGTTCTGCTGAATCTTTTTAATATAAAATCCATCTCTGGAAGGTTTCAAGGCCAGATTGGATGGGGACCTGAACAACCTGGTCTAGTGGGTGGCATCCCCACCCACAGCAAAGGGGTTGGAACTAGATAATATTTAAGGTCTCTTGCAACCCAAAGAATTCTGTGATTCTATCCAAGGAGCCTATAAAACCTAAGCAGCCTCACAGGCTAGTGAAACAGTTTTCTCTTACAGATGCTGAAAATTTATCTGGAGGAAATCCCAGGCTTGATTTCGATATGGTTATGATATTTGCACTCTGAATCCAAGTCAAGGGTGACAGCTGGTATATGCCAGGCCTGAAAAGATGTATTTCAGGATGAAACTCAATTAAAAAGCACTAGAATCTAGAATGTAAGTTCTGAGAATGTAGAATGTGAGCTCACCCCCATCTGTGCAGCCACACACTCCCCTGGTGCTAGAACACAGGTTCCAGCAAATTCAGGACCATCCTGGCCTGAGATGATCAGAACTGAACGGAGTGGGGAAGCAAAGCTGATGTGCAAGACCTGACCTTCACAAGACCTGACCTGGTAGACCAGCTCAGACTACCTCTAACACATTATCTTCCACCTCTAGTGGCCTGTGGGGTGCTGTGAAGACCTCTGTCCTTGAGAAGCATTTGAAATGGCTGTCCTAAGCAGTTTTTTAGCTGAAAGGCTTAAGGATTGGAGGATGAAGTAAAAGAGGTAGGCTTTCTCAGCCTGAGGCTTCAAACCCACAGTTTTCTCCTTCCAAATAAATGCCCTTCTCTCTATATCACATGCTGTGCTGAGTGGCTTGGGATAAACCTGGCATTTTACACATCTCCTACAAAACCTTTGACAGCAAGGAATAAAAATTTGCTTTTAAATATGCCAGAGCAAGTGCAACACAAGAAAAATTATATCTCCTTGGTGTAGGGGTTGATGCACTTAGCAGGGGGGAAGAGGACTTCCAGATTTCAAAACTGATCCTTTATTGTGTTTGCTGAATGTTAAAGGCACAAACTGACCTGAGAACAAGATATGTTCATGGTTCCCAATTCCCAGCCCACCAGCTATGGCTCTGTATTCTTTTTGTCCCATTTATCATGTTCTTGTTCCATTTACAGTGTGCCATATCTACTCTGCCTTGCTGCTTCCATTGCGATCCCAGTCAGTGTGAATTCTTCAGGCAAAGGCACCCTTGGTGCTCCAAGAAGGATAGATACACACAAGTAGAGATTTGAATACATCTGCTGAAAAGCAGAGGCTGAGCTTTCCCCTTCTGACCACTGCTCACTGGTTGCAGCCGTGAGAGGCCACGTCACAGCCCAGGGGCTGGGTTTGTGTACTCTGCAGAGCAGGAGGGGAAACACTTGATCATGTGAGAACACCAAATATTTACTCTGTGGGATGTATCTGAGCAACTCAGACACTCTGCATGTGTGTTGGTAAGGTGCCCAGCAGAGCAGAAAGCTGACAGGGAACCTTGATCCACAAAAAACCTCAGAGGTTGCCTGTGGAGCATGCAGGTAAGTGTGACTGACAGTCTCTGTTCAACCAGCCACTGTTCTGGTGGGATATGGATGCAGTCACCTCTCCCAGATGTGCCTGTCCAGGTCCTGATCCACTCTGGAGGTACCTTACAGAGCACGATCCAAAATATGAAGGGAAGAAGAAACTCAAGATCTCTGGCAGAGAGCTGCTGTCAGTTCCCATACAGGTCTTTGGCTTGGACCAGCTGCAGGTGCTGGAGATGAGCCCAGAACGAGAGAGCTGCCTGAGGTACCGGATGGAGCTGCTGCCCCGGGAGATCGGCTGTCTGAGGAACCTCACCTGCCTCTACATGGACTCCAACAACTTGAAGAAACTCCCAGCTGAAATTGGCACTTTGAGTCACTTGGAGAGGCTCACTCTGAGCAACAACAGCCTGAGCTCGCTGCCCACAGAGATGGGGGCACTCCAAAGGCTGCACAGTCTCCACCTTGCCAACAACAACCTCACCGAGCTGCCTGCATCTCTCTGCCAGCTGAGGAGCCTCACCTTTCTGGATGTGAGTGACAACAAAATAGATACCATCCCCTCCAGCATTCAGCATCTGGAGAAACTGGAGACGTTGCTATTGCTCTTTAACTCACTGGAGAGCATTCCTGAGGATGTCTGTCTTCTAAGGAATCTGCACACACTTTGGTTGGGAAACAACCATCTACAGTCCCTTCCAGAGGCCTTTGGGGAGCTGGTGAACCTGGACTGGGGATACAACTACTGCTCATGCAACTTTGAGGGGAATCCACTGGAGAGTCCTCCCCCTGAAGTCTGCAGCAGAGGCCCTGAAGGGATCAGAGACTATTTCTCGTCACTTCGTAGGAATTGGAAAGACTAAACCACTGGTGTCAGTCCTCTTGAAGTGACTGATGGATTTATCCTGAGCAAATCATATGCACAAGCAAAATGTGTTTCAGACAGAAAGGTCTGGTGAAATCACTCTGTGGAGCTCAAAAGCTTCCTCTATGCTGTAAGGTGATTTATCTGGCATTCTTTTTTTTTTTTAAACTAGTCTTGAACGGTGTTGTATACCTTTCAGAAACTCATCCAGGGACAACTGTAATCTTTTTTCTTATTTATAGTTGCAAAGACTTATCTCAGGAAATGTTGCAGACAAACATCCAGTCTGAGAAAATGAGCAAGTTTGAAAGGATAGAGTCAGGTAAACAACTGGTATGTAAATAGCAATAATCAGTACTTTGTTTGCACACTGGGCTGGGGCTTGAGTCTGGACTTGAAGTAAGGGCAAACTGAGATTTCTGGAAGCATTTAAGGTCATACTAACTTGTGGATTTGGCTTTGCTTCAAGTAACCCAGAATCTCATCATTTTCCCTGGTATTTTACATCAAACACACAGGTTGAATCAGCTCAGGCTTCTGTCTGATTCTGGATAAAAAACAACCTGAATCCAGGTCCCACAAGGTATTGTGCAAACAATGTCTCCCTTCCTTTGGCAGGATGTAGTGTATTTCTCCGCAAGAGCAGCATCAGCTGGCTCTGCAGAGTACCCAGTCAGGTCACACTCTCTGGAGGCAGCATGGACCTGGACTTGATGTGCCAGCCCATCCAGAGCAGACCTCAGAGACAGAGCTCCTTGGAGCTTGGTGATGCACAGGGGTAGCCCAGATTTAGAGCAGGCAGCACTAGCAGAAAAGTTCCCACTTTTACTGAGCCTGGAAAAGTGTTCAGAGCTATTAAGATATGTGTATGCAAACTTCCTGCAAGGGAACATTCTGAGAATCCCTGTCGTAATCATAAAAGGCTTCATCAGTGCTACATTATGGAAATTCGCTGAGACTCCTTTCTGTTTCATTTTGCTCTCTCTTCCCCCTATCATCACCATTTTCCTCCCACCTCTCCTTAACTTTTGCTCTTCATGGGTATTTTCTCTGTGGCTACTCCCTCTGACATTTGTGTTTCATTATTTTCTCATCAAAAGCATTCTCTTAAAAATCCTTTTCTTTGCCCTCTGTCTCCTTTGTTTCCTACTTCTCCTTCAGCCAACACACAGCAAGATGCGTCTTTTGTGTCTTTCCTGGAAAGAAGAAGGGCTGAGTCAGGCCTGGTGGGAGCTGAGCATGTTCTTACAGCATTCACAGAAAAAGGGAGAAAGGGTTTGAGACATTGATACACGGGCCATTAATTCTCTTGTTCAGTCATTCTCTTCTCCTTATAGCAAAGATCAGCGCAAGGAGATCTGAATCAATGCTGACATTTTTCTGGGTGACAGAAGCACAACTCCAAATATGCTTAACACAAACTGATTTTTACATTGCTCTGCCCCTGACCTCTGTGAATTTTTCAAACCAGCTGTGACGTTTCAGTGTCATGGTAACCAGATTCATTATCTCAGTGGGCTATCACACGGAGATAAATGAGTGCATGGCAGTAACGGGCACACAATTACATCACACCAGTTCGTTCAGTTTTCCTGCAGCTGATTATTTCTAAGACGTGTGACATAGGAAAGAAAGGAGTAAAGGGAGCACGGTGCCTTGCTCAGTTGGCTCTTTTTGTGGCAGCATGAAGAACTGGAGATGAAGGAGCAGGACAATGAACTGCAAGTCTTTTGCAATTCAGGGTTTTTTCAGAGGAGATTTGGGACTGTGTGTGAAGTAGATCCTGAAGCTGATGCCAGCTCAGGCAGAGGCTGTATCAAGGTGGCAGCATTAAAGATGTTGAACGACTGTGGTCTTGTTCCTGTTCCTGTCATTGATGCATTCACCAGACTCAAAGAGTTCTTATTTCCCCACTTTTTCTGCTATTTCCCCATTTCTGTCACCCCATTCAATATGTGCAGTCATCCTGCCTTTCTAAAGCTTGCCTCGTACAGGACATGAGGTTAAAGGCAGTATGAGCAGTGGGGCCCAAGTAAAGAAAGTCTATCACCCTGGTCTTGGACATGGGTGAGAATCAAATTCTAGTAACTTTTTAGAGGATTGTGCCTAACACACAAAATCCTTCCAGGGCATCATCTTAACACAGGCGCTAAGAGGGACAATTTCTCATGTCCCATGTCAAACCCTTCAGATTCAATCTTGCTGTTTTTCTTCTACATTGCACAGGGTTTGGGCTTGAGGTTCCATTTCCAATTTTCAGTACCTTTCCCTTCTGCATCTTGGCTGGTGATTCCTGAAAGGCAGGCGGAGTTCACCTTCTTTGAGGACTATGTAGCATCTCAAAGCTTTCACTTTTTGGTTTTAGCCAATCAGGTTTCACATGTTTCATTTAACTAATCCTCTCTCCAAACCCCACAAACATAATTTTTGACCCCTGACTGTGTCTGTTAATAATACACCTGTCATAGCTGGAACTGAATGGAGCTAAAAGAGGGGTTAAAGAATGCAGAAAAAAACAGAGTCTTTAAAAAGCAGTGCCAATATCTTCATTATAATTCTGTAGTCTGCTGGGAACAAGAGAAATTCTGTGAAACTAATACAAGTGAGGGCACTTTGACAATACCACCAAGCTGCTTGAGCAGTTTGAATATGTTACTCAGAGTATGTCCTGACACTTTGTCCTCTCTTGCCCCTTCCTTTCAATTTGTCCTGATTGCTTCCAAAATCCCACTCCCCAAAGTGGAAAACCCAATAATTCATATACTCTGCAGTATTCTGGTATCTGTGTTAATGGCATAGTTACACAGAGCAATAAGTAGATCTGGTGTTGTCATTAAGATGTCATTAAAATCTAATCTCAAACTACTTATTCTGTATTTGTTGTACTTTCTATATTGTTGCTAAGCATCCTCCTTTGACTGTGCTCATTAAAACTTCAAGCGTTAATATCAGAGAATGGCAAACTGCTCGGATATAGGCCCCTGGTGGAGAGACATGGATATAAACCATACTCAGGGGTGAGGGGGAGGAGGAAGAAGGGGGAATTGTTAAACCTGCCATTCAGTACTGATGGGAGTTGTGCTTGCATTTCCCTTTACCCTGTCTTGCACTGCAAACAGCCTGGCCTAGGAGAGCATCATTCCCTGGAACCACACAGGACTTCCATCTGAAAACTTTGAACTCTTCCAGCAGAGCAGTAATGAAATGTAAAAGCAGTCGGTGGAAATAGCTCCAGATAGAAATTCAGGGAAATATTATATATAAGGGCAGAGGGCTTTATAATTTAACATACAAGTACGTAACACTTCACAGGCTGGTAGCTCAAGCTGGACAAGGTCTGACTACAGATAAGCTGCATATTTTTAATGCTGGAGAGTTCACCTGAGCATATGGCTGATTCTCCACTCCC
>VYZQ01031174.1:36070-53938 GCA_013400655.1 Mystacornis crossleyi | reverse complement strand
GTGCTGTCCAGGTTTGCCCAACTGTGAAGGGAATATGGGACTGAGAGGCAGAGCTTCTCTGTAGACTCTTTCTGAGCTGATAACTCTCAAAAATCTGCCTGCTCTTCCAAGGACTTAGGCTAGATGACCCTGATTGTTCTTTCCAGTTCTGTGTTCCCAGTTTTCTCTTTGTTTATTAGATGATGTTGCTTCTTGGGAACATGCTAAACTGATGCTCTGTATATCAAGACTTTTTTCTGTTTGAAATGTTATTTTTCTTTGGCTTTTTGTTCTGTTCTTTGTATTGTATAGGCTGACCAGTTCTGCACAGTTCTGACACATTCTGCACAGTTATATACACTGGGATTTGTTGTTGCTGTTTCCTAGAAAACTTCTGATGATCTGACTGAGTGAAACTAGAAAATAAAATAAGTTATACGATTCCATGTGTATGTGTGTGTAAGGACTCTGCATCCTTATTCAGCAGAGCCACTGGGCAGATGCCCTGTACAGATCCCAGTTCTTTTCCCTGTTCTAATATTCAAAGCACTTTATAGACTCCTCTGGATGTCATTGTGCTCATGCCAGACCTTCAGAGAGAAAGGATAATAATGGTCTGACATTATACAGGAAAAGTAACATTTGTTTTATTTGAATTAGGTAGATTGTCACTGAAAATGTCTTGCATTTCAGACTGGTAGAAAAAGCATAAGCTGAAATGATTTTTCTGTCCAGAGAACAGCACATAGGGTATTCTGCAATTAATTTTCAAAATCAAATGTGCTTTTCAGTTCAAAAATGTTCCCTTTCCCCCTCCCAAATAAATTTAAATAAGAACAGTGCTTTATTTCAGAATTATTAAAAGTTTGTCTGTAATTTATCTTTTTTTTTTTTTTTTTAATTGCAAACACTAGCAGCAAATCTGCATTTTTTTTTTAATGAATGTGGGGTTTTTTTCTGTGGACAGGTATAGTATGTTGGCAAAATATAGAGGTTGTTGTTGAAGAAAAAGATGCAGATTTTTTATCTAATTCCTTGAATAAAAGGAGTGTGGCTACAGGCATAAATTTAAGTAGATATTTTCAGAGCTGGAGCTGTTGAGCTGCAGCATCATTCAGGAATCTGCAGAGACTGACTGTTAGTCTGTGACACTGTTTGCAAAATCTCCTTAGGCAAATGGCCTCAAACCATTCCCACTGAGGACCCTCAATGTGACAGCAGCGCTGCACAGTGCCAGCTTTGTCGGTGCTTCTCAGAGAAGGTGAATTTGCATACACATTTTCCTGAAAATGAGACTCCCCTACCCCCAAAATTCCCAACAGAGAAAAAAAGCTGGGTTGTATTACAAAAGGAACTCTGGCAATAATAATTTTAAACGCAAGAAAGCTCTGAGTGGGAGGGAACAAGTTCAAATTGGTTTGTAAACACAGCTCCGTACTGGCAATCCAGTCCTTTCTGTGAGATTTGTTGTCTCCAGTAATTTTTCAGTAGTTTCTGGGATCACAACTCACTGCACATGGTATCCTCTGGAGGGGTTTCTTTTCATCCCATACTGATCCTGGCTGCCTGTCTCAGGAAGAAGAACCATGTTGATCCAGGCTAAAGGTTATCTTGGACCATCTCTGCAGCATTCGCCCTCTAATTAGGGGTGTAAAAAGTTACCTTAGGAGAAATAAGATCAAGGGAAAACATTAAATACTACCCTGTAAAGCTTTGCCAGTTCCGGAGTATTTATAGTTCAGGAGACGCCCTAACCTGACAGAGGTTCTCTGCTTAACAGATAATCCCGGGGTCTCTCTTTCAAGTTCTAGTCCAGTCTGTTTTGAGCCAACACAAACTTCCTGCATCCACAAAATATTTGGCAAGGAATTTCCTAGGTGTATAGTCCATTTCTTAAATAATCAGCCCTATTTGAGGTCTCCACTGACTTCACTTCATGGTACTCTGAATAGCCAGTTCCCATCCACCCTCTTTCTGCTGTTTGTGAGATATTAAGGGGGCTTGAAAAAAGGAGGGAGAGGGACTTTTTATCTAGGCAGATAGTGATAGGAAGAGGGGCAATGGCAGAGGAAGGAGAGTGGGTTTAGATTAGATGTTAGGAAGAAATTCTTTACTCAGAGGGTGCTGAGGCCCTCGCACAACTTGCTGAGAAAGACTGTGAATAGCCCATTCCTGGAAGTGTTTAAAACCAGGCTGGATGGGTCCCTGATCAATCTGATCTAGTGAATGGCATGTCTGCCTATGGCAGGAGTGTTAGAACAAGATGGTCTTTAATGTCCCTTTCAACGCAAACCATTCTGTGATTCTTCGATTTTACATGGGCACCTTTGACCTCCTGCCCAGGCTGCAGCTCCCTCCTGGCCAGGTTTCGTCTCTGCCCATTCCAGGTCATCTTGAAAACTTTTCTCTTCCAGGCATATTTAGTTATTCTAAGGAAGTTACAAGCTTCTCCCTTCTTGGTACTTTTACCTGGCAAGGTAGTTGCATCCACAGCAAAAGGAAACCAGCTGGGCTTCCTTCTTACCCCTCACAAGAACCTTTGAAAGGAAAACACATAAACATGTGAATTTATCTCTCAATGAGAAATTCTGAATCCCTTCACTTTTTTACAGCCCCCTCTACTCCAGCAGGTTTTCTTTGCTTAAAAATAGCATTTGCTTTTCAATTAAAATCAACAAATTTTTTAGCTAATATGTTAATTAAACTAAACATGTTTGAGGCTTAATTACAAGTCTCTGTGAGATAAAGGACACCCCAGTTCTAAAAAGGAAAGATGCAAAGTCATTTGAGTATGAAAGTGCAAGTTTGATNNGGAAGAAATTCTTTACTCAGAGGGTGCTGAGGCCCTCGCACAACTTGCTGAGAAAGACTGTGAATAGCCCATTCCTGGAAGTGTTTAAAACCAGGCTGGATGGGGCCCTGATCAATCTGATCTAGTGAATGGCATGTCTGCCTATGGCAGGAGTGTTAGAACAAGATGGTCTTTAATGTCCCTTTCAACGCAAACCATTCTGTGATTCTTCGATTTTACATGGGCACCTTTGACCTCCTGCCCAGGCTGCAGCTCCCTCCTGGCCAGGTTTCGTCTCTGCCCATTCCAGGTCATCTTGAAAACTTTTCTCTTCCAGGCATATTTAGTTATTCTAAGGAAGTTACAAGCTTCTCCCTTCTTGGTACTTTTACCTGGCAAGGTAGTTGCATCCACAGCAAAAGGAAACCAGCTGGGCTTCCTTCTTACCCCTCACAAGAACCTTTGAAAGGAAAACACATAAACATGTGAATTTATCTCTCAATGAGAAATTCTGAATCCCTTCACTTTTTTACAGCCCCCTCTACTCCAGCAGGTTTTCTTTGCTTAAAAATAGCATTTGCTTTTCAATTAAAATCAACAAATTTTTTAGCTAATATGTTAATTAAACTAAACATGTTTGAGGCTTAATTACAAGTCTCTGTGAGATAAAGGACACCCCAGTTCTAAAAAGGAAAGATGCAAAGTCATTTGACTATGAAAGTGCAAGTTTGATCTGTAGTGAAGTCTGCTTTTCTTCCACTTGTTTCTGTACAACTGCAGCAATTTACTGCACTTGACCTTTACTGTGAGATTTAGAAAGGAAATGTTTGATATTCTACTCAATTTTCAAGAAACCTATGAGGCAGCTAAGTAATACTCCTGCCTTTTACAGATTGTTCCCTGAATAATTTCTTTGATTCACAGTCAGAATTCAGAGACCTTGATTTCTTGCTCAAGGAACATTTAGGAAGTAAGAAACTGGCACTGAATGCAGTGAATGTTGACATCAGAAGTCCATAGACTCCTGTTTTCAACGGGTGGAAATCTGCCTACTCTGGGGGTTAGCATTCTGACTTTGTTTTCTCTGTGGTTTGTATGACTTGGGAATCAGTTATAATTTTCACATGAAATTACCTCTACAGGAATCCCATCAAAAACCCACACAGAGTCTGCAGCACAGAAGTGGATCTTTTCTGCCCTGTTCACTGGTGAGCTGTACTGGCTATATATGAAGTGGATGAATCATGGATGAGAAGGACATTGATTTAATTCTTTCCATGTTCATTTTACTCTCGAATTTCAATATACATCTCTAGATATCTGCACTGAGCATTCCAGCAGTATTTCTGCCTTTTAAAAAGACAGAGTTGGAATGGTATTTCCAATTCCCATTAAAGCTTTACACCCAGAGTTTGGCAGGATCATCACTGTATTAGAGGACTATAAAATATCTGCCCAATATCTATCCATAAACAATTGGATGAAGCTCCTATACTGGGAATTGCACTAAGAGAGTGCTGCAAAGCTGCACGTACAGTGTTTTAGGCCATGATTCAGAACTAGGGGATGATGATGAACACTGAGGGAAAAGGACTGGTTTTTCAGAAGAAGCCTTTTGAGGGTAGCAATCAGGTCTTTAATAAGCTGAGTTCCATTCGTGCAGTGAAGTAAGTAATTCCAGAATCCAGTCTGTGGTACTGGCCACTTTGTATGGTCAAGACTGATCTTTCTCACAGAATAACATCTTTCATTATTAATGAAGAACACAGGCTTTCTCTTTAATCCTACTACTCACTTCTTGTTGAGTGATATTTACTGAAAAAATCACAAGTGCATTTTTTTTCATTATTATTTTGTGTCTTCTTTCATTCCTTGCCTACTTTCCCACTAAGTGAGTCCATGAGGCAAAGTGCAACCAACAGTACCCCGGGCAGTGGAGTTTCAGACTGGATTCTGTTGCACCTATTGAAGGATGCTTAACTTTTGTACACGAATAGCTTTTCCAAAATGGTCTCCAAAACGAAAATGAGATTTCACAACAGCAGGTATTCTTGTGCCTCTGTGTTACTGCTTTTATTTTTTTCCTGATGCAAGAGAATTTTATGCAGGGTTCAGTACACATTATATTGTGGATTCATAAACTCCCCACAGACAATGCTAGAGGTAGCAGCAGGGATCAAGAGCTACAGCATATTTGTGTGGAGAAATTCTATAAATGAAAAAATGCCACGAAAATGCAAGGCATGAATACATTGCAGCCTCCTCAGCTTTCTGACCTGTCAAAGGTTTCAGTAAATGTAATTACATCAGTCACATGCTTTCTCCATGCCATGTTAACAGAAGAGAAGGAAGACATAGAGTGGCTGATAAACTCCTTGATCCAGATTTAATTCAGTCATTCACATGTGGAAAATAAATTGCATACAGAAGTTTTTTTTGCTGCGTTTATGGTGAATTATCACAACAGTAAGTATTCTGGGCCATTATGTATCTGCTTCAATAACTGTAGAGAAAAACACACCCTTGGCTCCAGAAATTAAAATGAACTTGGTACAAGACTATGGTCAATGAACATTCATGTTCACACTTGTTTGCCTGGGCTAATGCCAAGGTCTTTGAGAAAATAGCAAGTGGAGGGAAGATATAAGATTGCAGGGATTGTTGTTAAGTCTCTGCTTACTGGACCAAGGCTTGAAAAGTCGTCAGGTAACATGGTGAAGAAAAAGTCCAGCACAGCAAGGGTCACAGGATGCTTGTCTTTACCAAGGGAGAGGAGTGATGTGCTGAATTAGGTACAGAGGAAGACAAGGCAATGACATTACACAGGCTGCTTGATTTAGCTGCTGTTCACTCGCCCATCAAAGGAGTCTCAGGGTAGACTAGATTCTGTCTGCTGGCCCACAGCAGCATCTCATTTTATATAGATTTTTCTGGCTGCTGACTGTTTTTATCAGCATCTCTAGAACAACAACAAAAAAGAGCCAAGTCAGTAAGATCATGCGCAAGTTATTGAAGAAGCTTAAATCCTTCAGGTTAGCAGCAGTAGTTTCTGTCCATTTTTTATATAATGACTCTGGAAGTTGTCCGTGAGCACCAGAAAGTGTTTTCAGAAAAGATTGCTTTTATCTGGTTGACAGTCTTCTATTTATAGTTGGCAAATATTTTATGGTTCAGGTTTATGAGTGCACTGTAGACTTTGGTGTCATGATTTTAGCTTAAGCCACTTACAGCCATGCTGCAGGTTGCACATGAGGCTTTTTGCTGGGGGTGGCAATAAAGGATGCAGCATTTACATTCATTTCAAAAGTTCGGAGCTGCTAGCCGCAAAGCCCAGTAATGAAGAGAAAAATGTGTAATGCCTCAGAAGATTAAGCTCAATGCTTTGCTTTGTCAATAAATAACAAAACAAAAACAAAAACAAAAACAAACAAACAAACAAAAAATAGCAGTAAGGTACCCAAAAGCTTTGAGTCCCTTTGCTTTAGTACATTCAAGTATAATGCTGAGGAAAAGGATCCCAAGCAGATAGTCAACAGTCTGCCTCTCAAACTGTGGGTCCTTGCTGACTCTAATCACTGATAAAGATGCAGCTATCTTTGTCTCTGTCCCGTGGGATGCCTTACCCAGAGTACCAAAATACTGTTGGACAGATCTGGAGAACAATGATCATTACAACGCTATGTTCTTCCTTGGATGCAAAGCAATACTGCACTTCTGTGACAGTCAAACTGCTAGGGGAAAAGAATAAAAAAAACTGCCCTAAAACTTAAGTGGTGCGGAAGGGATCTTTTTCAAAGCTGAGATAAGAATTAGGATGTGAGTTTTCAGTGTGTCTCTCTCAGAATTGCAGGGGTTTGCATGCTATCCTTAGTAGTACAGGGAATACCTTTTCCCAAAGAGATTAAGCTGCGCCAGCATCTGTCATTCAGATCAGTCCATTTTTTACGACATGGGAGCTGTCAGGTTAGATCTTAGACATGTTCCCTGCAGGCTTAAGCCTTGTACCCCAGGCAAGCACACACAGAGAGTGTCACTGACATCCCACGGGAGTTGGGATCCATCTGAGATGGATTACAAGGCCCTTTCAGAGTAGAGAATAAGGGATAATAAGGAAAATCGTGATAGCAATGTTTGGAATGTGTATCTTAAACATACCTTGCACTCCATCTAATATGTCCACCTCTTTGGGAAATTTTCTTTGGGCTATTAATACATGTTGAAATAACCTCAAATATAGAGCCATATTAACATTTTTAGGGGTAGATATATAAAGCTTGTGGGAGTTTGCCGAGGGTAAGACAAAGTGTAACATAACCTGTAGTGTCTCTTGTTGCTGGAATCTATTTAAGAACCAAGGAGACAGGAATTTTTACCCTACTTTGTTATCTCAGACTCACACATGCACTTCGCCACAGTGTTTGCATTCATCAGCAGTCATCTTCCCTTCCCTGCAGGGAGGTTGCTGTTGGCCTGGGATATTTGGGAAGGAATTCATGTCAGCCTGCACGGAGTTGGTGCTCACACGTACAACCCTTGGGTGTTACTGGTGAGGTCCCTGGGAGGCCCCCTGGACTTGGCCTCGTGTTTCTGTCCCACCTCCAAGGCCTCCCTCCATTCTCAGGGTCTTTTCTTCAGTCAAGATCTTCACCTTTTTCTTTCTTCTCAAAAACACCTATTCTTTTCAGGTATAAGTCTTCTCTTCTTTCCAGACTGGGAGCCCTCAGTTTCCCCAGTCTGAATAGTTTAGGTACAGAACCACAGAAAGTGATCAGTCTGCTGTCTGGTGGTCCTTTTTTGTATCCCTTTACTGATAGGAGGATTCAGGATGTGCCATTTCTGTTTAGATCAGAACTTCAAAAAAATTTGCAGCCAGCCTCTACTGTTGTACCAAGCAGCAGGCTTCTGCTCGGGAGTTCAGTCTGATTTCAGACGTTCCCCACAAACATAGAATCATGGAATGGTTTGGATTGGAAGTGACTGGAATCACTAGATGAGGAGTGTGGTCACTTAGGAGATTTAAGCAGTCTTAAACTGTGGTCCCTAGAAAGTATCACTAGAGTCAGGCGTGACCATTTTTAAAATGTCTGCATCTGGATTAATAATGAAGTAGATCCACTCCTATTCTCTCATCTCAAAAACTGCTTAAATTTGATACTTTCATAAGTCCATCAGAGATCCTTCAAAACCAAACGGCCCTTACTCTTAACTCCAGCCTATTTTACTCCCTTTTTTTGATACACAAATTATGACAGTCACTGTTTTGCCCCATGCTCTGTGTTTTCAGTTACAGAACTGACGTCTCTGACAATAATTCACTCACTTGTTGCGAGAAGATTAAGCCCAGAGCAGGTCCTGTCCCACACACACTTGGAGGGCAGAAAACTGAGGCAAAAGCAGAAATCTTTGCTGATTTTGACTTTTATTATAAGCTCCTGTAGGCAGAGCAGAGAAGCATCTCTTCGGTTTGTTATTTCCACATATAGGAGCCTTGAAAATGATTAATTAATAATTGTTTTCAATGTATTGTATTAAAACTTTAGAATTGTTTTAACTGTCAGGTTGTGATGTTCAAGGGTGAGATTTCTGGCATGGAGTGGTTGGTCTCTCTGCCTTGTCCTCGCTTTTCATTGGCAACAGAGGCCAAATTGTTCAGTGTGAAAGTAAACATTTCAAAGTTCATAGCTCAGCAGCTGGTGAGTCACTCCTGAGCCAAGGGGAATGTCAATAAGAAGAGATGCTCTGTGAGAGGTGATTAGTTTCTGTAGAGAGATTCAGTGATTCATTATCAGGTCTGGCTGCATTTTAATTGCAAAGGTTAGAAAACTGTGTTTTGACCTCGGGATTATAACACATCTTGGATGACTGGAATGTCTTAGCTGAAACTTTTGCTAAGGTCTGCTTGTAGCCATTAGCTGTACATGTCTTTCATGTCTTTTGCTTGTATCTGTTCACTGGCATTTCAAGGATGAGTCTTGTTCAGGGATTGCATTGGAAAGCTGTAAAAACAGAACAGAACAGTGGTCTCTGACCTAAAAGGATACTATCCATGTAGAGCATGAAAAAATCTAGGTAACTAGGTATGTACAGGTGATGGGGAAACACAAGCAGAAAAGAAACCAATACAGATCACATCTCTGAAAGCAGCAAGGATTTGAGAAGCAGTCATGTGGGTCACACAAGGGTAACCTAAGAGGAGGTCAGATGGAATAAGTGGAATTATGCTAGAAGAGCTGAGAGAAGACTGACTTTTCATTTATTTAGGCAAGAAATGAGGAGGTTTCCCCCCCTGCCGGGGGCCATGAAAAGCATGGTTACATGGGGTTTGCAGAGCCCCCTGCTCCCTGGTCACATGTACCCAAGTTCTGTACACTACTGGCTGTTCATGTCCCCCTGCCCGGGGGAACTCTGTGGTTTTCCCATGAATAGTCAGTCTGGTCCAGGCTCCCAGCCATGGCGGATGGAAAAGAATAAAGAATATCTATGAACATCTATCAAATATCATTCCCTGATTATTTCCACGGGCATATCTGTCTCCGGAAAGGTTGCTGGAACCCCACAGCAACAGATGGCGACCCTGGGACTGTAGATGGAACTATAACAAATTTCTCTGGAGACAGCGACCCTGAAATAACCAAAATTCTGAAGATCCCTGAAAATTCATGAGTAAAAAACACTCTAGATCTCTCTCTTGTCACCTTTGTTTTGCTGTTCCCACTCAGGCAGTGGAAAGAGCCGTGGCTATGGAGGAAATACCTGAGCCATGGAGGAAACTATCTCCAAACTGAAGAAGACCTTATAAAGGAAAACTGGAATTTTAGTCGTGAAGATTTGAGACAATATGTTGACTGGTTATTTGAGATTTATTCTCCTTTCTATTGGGAATTACTAAAGACAAATGACTTCCTAGTGAAAGTCTGGACAGAGGTACAGGTGAAAGAGAAAAAGGGCATATCAACGGCAGAATTTTTCAGTGAATATCATGCATCATTGCTGTTTGCTCTGAATTATGCTTTGGAACGTGAGAAGAATGTTCNAATATGCAAAAAATCGCAGTTATTCTAAACCATATCCATGCCAGCAACCTCCCTACCCTCTGCATGCTTTCCCCTTTTTTCCTATACCCAATTTGCCCCCATCCTATTATCCCCAATACATTCTAATCTGTTTTTCACACCTTGTTTTCCCTATGCAATTCCCTTTCCGCACAATCCCTCTCCAATGCCTATGGGGCGATAAAAAGGGGGAAGGAAAGAACTATCTTTGTTTGGAGTCCCAACAGGTACAGATGAAGAAAACACTCTTCTGCCTCACAAAGTGTGCTCAGAAAGCCTTCATCTCTCTCCTGCCAGCTCTGGGATGCTCCAAAAATGCTCTGTTTGGACCTTTTGGGGCTCAGAGGGTGGCTCGTGTTCTTTTGAAATTGTGTTTGTCATTTTTAAATTAAAGCAAAAGGGTGAGGTGAGGAGGTTTCCCCGCCCCCGGGGGGATGGGCCTTATGTGAAAAGCATGGTTACACGGGATTTCCAGCTGCCCCTGCTCCCTGGTCACATGTACCCAAGCTCTGTACACTACTGGCCATTCATGTCCCCCTGCCCGGGGGAACTCTGTGGTTTTCCCGGGGGTAGTCAGTCTGGTCCAGGCTCCCAGCCATGGTGGCTGGAAGAGAATAAAGAATATCTATGAACATATATCAAATATCGTTTCCCTGATTATTTCCATGGGCATATCTGTCTCCGGAGAGGTTGCTGGAACCCCACAGCAACAAAGAAAAGCCATTTTTTTTGCTTTTAACAATAAGGAATAGGAACAAAGAATAGGATTCTCTTTCCTTGAGAAGTCAGTGAAAACATAGAGGAGGAGAAAAACTATGTGGTTGATTGAAGGTAAGTTTTTATTATCATAACTGACGGGTTAAGATTATGCAAGACTTGTCCTCATTTCTGTTACTTGTAACTTTGCCAAATTTTAATTATCCTGGCTGATTTTTTTTCATGCTGGATGTNTTTTTTTTGCTTTTAACAATAAGGAATAGGAACAAAGAATAGGATTCTCTTTCCTTGAGAAGTCAGTGAAAACATAGAGGAGGAGAAAAACTGTATGTGGTTGATTGAAGGTAAGTTTTTATTATCATAACTGACGGGTTAAGATTATGCAAGACTTGTCCTCATTTCTGTTACTTGTAACTTTGCCAAATTTTAATTATCCTGGCTGATTTTTTTTCATGCTGGATGTATGCCTAAAACTGAAGGGTGTGTATGTGTCTCTGTGTGTTTTACTATTTCAGTCATTCTGAAAACTGAGAACTGAAGAAAGAATTTTTTTTCTGTGTGAAACAGACACCATCCTATTTTAGTTCCTCAAGAGGCTCTAATGCACAGATTACCTGAAAACCCAGTTTCAGGTAATGACATTAATATCAATGCCAGAGCTGTGTCTTTTGGCTGGCTGGAAGCAGATATCCGAGTTTGTAAGTTTTGGAAAATATGGTAGAAGCAAAAAGCTGTCAAGACATGGGAGCTCTCCCAGCACCACATAAACAGGGATAGCACCTGCACTCCCACACACTGAGCAGGACCTTCTCTTCACTGACCCTATCACAGGATTATCACAGGACCCAAGGTCTTTCTGAGTGTCAGCATCCACCTCAGTTACGTGCAGGTTCATCCAGGTAAGTGTTAATATGCACAGGTAGACCTAGAGGAGAGGAGAGACTAACTGTTCTCTAGGCTTGATTGCCTGGTTGGCCAAATCTCTGTTAACTTCAGGAAAAGTTGGACACCTACATGTTGACATCTATATGTAGGTGCTTGAATCTGGAATTCAATCCCATCCCTCCTATCTCTGGAAAACTGGAGATAAAGGGTGTTGACAGCAGAAGGTGTTGACAGAGAATGAGTGTTGACAACAGAAAGCCTGTGGCTTGTGTTCAGGGCTGCTTTTTGTGCAGGGACCACGATGAAGGAAAGGAGATTCTGGCTAAAGCCAACAGTGAAGGGTTGCAAGCCAATAAATCTGAGGGCAACGTCCAAGGACCCCAGGTGCCAAGAGACATCAGACTGGAGCGGGTAGAGTGACCTGAGCAAAGAGGTGTGGAAGGAAAGACAGTTGGGGTGGGAAGGCAACAAAGCAGATTAAAACAGAGCCAGTAGTAGAGGACTGTTTTTATTGAAGGAAATTACTTTTTGGAGAGAAGGATAGGAGCAGCTTTTTTTTTTTTTTTTTTCCCCCACAAGACAAGCAAAAGAAGGCTCAAAGGATGCCCTTGTATAACANAGTGAAGGGTTGCAAGCCAATAAATCTGAGGGCAACGTCCAAGGACCCCAGGTGCCAAGAGACATCAGACTGGAGCGGGTAGAGTGACCTGAGCAAAGAGGTGTGGAAGGAAAGACAGTTGGGGTGGGAAGGCAACAAAGCAGATTAAAACAGAGCCAGTAGTAGAGGACTGTTTTTATTGAAGGAAATTACTTTTTGGAGAGAAGGATAGGAGCAGCTTTTTTTTTTTTTTTCCCCCGCAAGACAAGCAAAAGAAGGCTCAAAGGATGCCCTTGTATAACATGCCAGAGAAACAAATTCCTAAACTTGAGAATATCTATGTCATAACCTCATTTCTTCATAAAATGAGGGACAGATGGAGGAGAAAATAACTTTTAGAATTGTGGGTTTCATTAAAAGCAAAACAGAAAAAAGATCATCAACAACAAGACATTAAAAATTCTTGACAAAACCTCTTGCACACTCTCCATAGCCATGCAACACATGGTGCTCCCAGCTGGCAATGATCCTATGCAGGGTCTTGTACAGACAAAGTTCAGATCAAAGATCAGAGGCTGAGAAACAGCACAGATCAGAGAAACTCATCCACTTATCTCTCCACCGTGTTTACACCCAGAGTGAATCATTGGCCAACATATATTTCTTTCTTAGCCTTTTCTAAAGAAATAAATTAATTTAATTAACTAGTTGTTACAACTCAGCAAAGCATAAGCAATTTTTTTTGCTGAATTAGAGCAAATCTTACCTAACATTTCTTCAAGCCCTGTAGCACTTACCCAAAACTTGATTTTAGATACCTTCGTGGAACCCTTACATTTTTGTGTTTCAGACTGTGGTTCATTCTAAATGTAAGAAAGTTACTGAGAAGTGCTTCAGCTTGTGTTTTTATACTTGTGTTGTCACATAGATGGATTTTATAATTAGTATTTTGTAATGCCTAGGAGCCCTGGTCATGGATCAGGAACCTTCTTGCCTTAACAGCTGTACAAACACAGGAACAATGAGTTCTCCATCCTTGTGGATAGCATCCCTTCCCCTTTAATAAGATGTAGTTTTGTTTAAGTCAGGTCAAACTGTTGTCAGCTACCCTGGAGTATATCTAAAGCCCCTTTGTTGTTATTTCAGCAAAAACGCAGAGTACAGAGGAAGGTTTTTCCTTCAAAGTGAATGCCCTTCATCAGTGTGAAATTGCCTCCTACAGCAGAAACCTATCTCTGAGCTCTGCTGCTTAATCCGCCAGGCACTGAGAGTTAATGCACTGAGTGCCAGCAGTGCCAACTGGCAGCCGAGTTCTTGGGTGGATTAAACCAATTATTACTGCTCTCTGTCTTCCTGCTTCGTGCTCTCCCCTGACTTCCCGGATCTTTCTGTTTACACATGATTTTATATGAATGCTGTAGAGTTCTGTTGTCTCTGTGTAAGGATGCTCATTGTGGCTCAGTGCCCCTGCATACGCTGTTGCTGTTGTGCAGACTGACCAGCCAGAGGTTCTGGTGCACTGGAAGATGCCCCGTATGTGACTTTCTGCTTCCCTCCCCCTTTCAAAACCTGATTTTAAGTTGTTTTTCTGGTTCTGAAGGCTGAATCACCCAGTGATTACCCTCATTTGGATGTTCCTGCCCCTCTGGGTGTTCCCAGTCAGGGTACTGCTGAATGGGAGTGTGGATGTTTAAAAAGAGGTTGATTTCTGTGAACATTTTAGGTCTTCTTTTCACTTCTGGTGTGGAAAAATGGGTGTTTTCCAGTGAGGGATGGGGGAGGGTGGTGCGGTCTGCCATTGTGTGTGCACAGCACTGGGCAGCCCCACCATCTCCTCCTTATGACCCATTCACTGTAGACCTTCAGTGGGCAGAAAAATCTTCCCAGTAACTCTTTGAGATGGTTTAAATACTTTAATATCTGAACAAAACCTAGGTTGGCAGGAGTATTCTGAAGAGTGAAGAATTAACTGTTTTATATGATAACTTCCACTGAATGGTACTGGGGCTGTTCTTCTCACAAGTAAAAACACTAATGATGCCAGGACTGTGCTCTGCTTTAAATGAACATTTTTGCACTGGACTGTGCATAATTAATTTATATTAAAAAAAAAAAAGAACAATTTTCCATTGTATCTTCATTTCCTATCTTCAAGGCATCTATTCTGTAAGCACTCAGTTACCTGTGGCTGAGCTAGAGAGTATTAATGAGTTTATCAGTGCTACACCAATCTGATGTCTCTAGGCCTTCAGCAAACAGATTTAATCATGTTTGTAGGTACACTTAGCTGGAAAGACCAAGAAAGTTACTCCTCCAGCTCTCCAGCATGACAGTTTTCCAGAGCTTCCTGCCAAATGGAATGTTTTAACATTGATGAATCCTTGCGATTTAACACGAGCCATACCAGGTCTTCCAGAAGCAGGAGCAAAAACATGTTCCTGTAAAACCAGAACATCCATGAATATTCCACCTACACATGTCCTGTGTCTCTTTGCCATGCAAATAGAAAAGTGAGGGCTCATACCAGACATAAATCCCACAGCAACACGAAAACTAGTATTTGACACTTCTGAAAACTTATTATTATTTTTTTCACAGACAAATGATTTTATCAAATATTCTCCAGTGGATAGATCAAGGAATGGAGGGTTGGTTTAGAACTGATTCTGTATCATCAGTGCTACAGCATGGCCTCAGGATATGTCTTCATCCTAGGTCCTCCTTTTCCTAGATAAAAGTCATTTAACATATACTGCACGAGTCAGTAAGCCCTGCTAATGATATTTCATATCTTTCGTATATGTGGCAGCAAAATGGGTAAAGAACTGCCTGATTCAGGATTTTTCATCAAACATTACAATTTTTCAGGAGAATGTCCTACCTACAACTGATACAGCTTACACATACGTAGTATCTTGTAGTCTTGTTATGGCAATAAAAATTGAGCAACAAAGCTCCCATGGCAGAGAACCAGGGGACTGACGATTCATGATGGGCACTTTAACTTTACAGTTTCTACTTGTCTGGTCTTCATCTTAACCCAAATGACCACCCCTGTGGAAAAGGTGACAAACCAGGCAATGTCCCAGCTGAACCTGCAAATTCAGCTGCCATCCATTTAAGCTCCAATGTATAACCACAGAATCATAGAGGGGCTTGGGTTGGAAGGAACCATAAAGATCACCTTGTTCCAACCCCCTGCCATGGGTAAGGGCACTTTCCACTAGACCAGGCTGGTAAAAACCTCATCCAACCTGTACCCTTCCAGGGATGGGGCATCCGCAGCTTTTCTGGGCAGTCAGTGCCACGGCCTCACCACTCTCACCCGATTTGAAGATACCTGAATGAAGCACCTTATTCTGCCACAGCCTCTCCTCTCAGAGAGAGATGCTACTCTAATCCTTTGCCTGGACTGCACAAACAGAAGTGAATACAGGAAATCAAGGAGCTGTTAATGCAATGGGACTGAGCTGGCTTGTGATCTTTTCATCAGTAGCTTAATGACTGACAACAAGCTGCAGCTGTTCGTCAGCATTTACAGGTGAGACCTCAGTGCAGAACATCTGAAGGATTTCCTCCTTCAGGAGGAAATCCTTCAGGTACAGTAATTAGAGCATAATTAGAGCCATTTACAGAGGAAACATATACTGTTCTCTCCCTGGGAATATGGAGATCTCTCCTCCCTGTTCTGCAGCTCAGCTGCATCCGTCAGTGCAGGGGCCAGGCTTCACAGTGCATTTCTTTCCTCTTTCTGACTGATTGTTTAAGACCTCTGCTGCACAGAGAAAATAGAAACATAAAAAATCTGGGAACATGAGATTGGCATCTCTCAGCCACTCCCTTTTCCAGGTGCTGAGCCTTTCCCTTTGCTGTGTCTCAATGGGGAAAGGGCAGCAAATTTTCCATCTGTGCCAGCTTTAGGCCTTGTTAATCATTTGAGTTCACTGTTTCCTGTATATATATAATGAGTTTCCAAAGGAAATCACATTAACAGTGTTAGCAGCTAAAACTAGAGGATCTTTTCCATCTCACCAAGTACAGGCTCCTAGAACTTCATTTTTCTATTCTGAAGGCAGATTTTTAATCCAATCTCCATCTGGAGAAGACATCTTCTATGTTTTATGTGTTGCTTTGGTTATCATGATGGAGGAGATGAATTTTTTACTAGTCCAAAACCTTCCAGAAATATTCCTGATATTGGCCAAGAGGGTGAAAATCACCGTGTTTTCATTCACACTATAAGCACTCGCTTGCTTGAGGGTATTGATCCTACACAATTCTGTTGATGACATTTGCTAAATCCCTTTGAGTGCTCAGCAATAACAGCAGGTCACTCAGCACCAAGAGTTGCCTGGGAGTTTTTTTGGGTGCCTTTTGATGATTAAATGTCTTTCAGTGGAAAATTATCTTTTTTTACTGAAGTTTTTCCTCACCTCAAATGTAAGGCAAAAACTTTCTGGAATATATTTCAGGGCAGCCTGGAACAGATTGCTCTTTCCCTTATCTAATTTTCACTTGATAAATTGTCTCAGATTTTCATTTTCCCTCAACTTCACCTTCCCTTTACTTAAACTGCATGAGCTAAGTCTCTTTATGCTTCCTCCCCACTTCATCCCTTGCAGGCCTTTTACCACCTGTGCTATGGATGATGCTTTGTTTCGAGCTATTTTAAAACTTAACTACTTCAATTTCTTCGAGTCTGAGCAAAACACTGGCACGGCAGACATCATTAGCAAGATTAGATCAAAATTATCCTTTCATAAGGGGATGTTGCAGACAGAAGCATTCAGCTCCCTACAGTCTTCAAAACAGGTACCACTTGAACATCAGAAGAGGAAGTTACATAAGGTGTTTTCCTTCTCCAACATGTTGCTTTTTCAAATATATAGCCCTGGTAGGCATGCTAAACAACGTGCCCAGAACAGTATTGATTTGCATGTGATTAGTTTCACAAGCAGAGCCTGGGACTGTGGGTATGCTGTGAGTAAGCCTGGAGATGCTAATGACAGCTGTGAGCAGAATGAAGATGAAGATGGGCCCTGCTCAAACATCAGCTCTCAGGAGCGGTGAAGCAGTTCAGGTGTACAGCTGCTTATGAATAGGAGCCTGTACTCAACAGGACACACTGTGGCAGCCTGATTAAAACCTGTGCTGATCTGGAGCAGCCCCACTGAATTTAATGTATATGGAATCATAGAATCATTTAGATTGAAAAGGACCTTTAAGATCATTGAGTCCAGCTATTGACCCAGCACTGCCAATTCAAACACTAAACCATGACCCCAAGGACCACAGCCACACATCTTGTAAATATCTCAAGGGTTGGTGATTCCACTGTTTCCTTGGACAGATTTTTCCAGTGCTTGACAACTTTTTGGTGAAGAAATTTTCCCTAATATCCAAGCTAAACCTCCCCAGGTGCCACTTGAGGCCATTTCCTCTTGTCCTATTGATTGTTACTTGGGAGAAGAGGCCAAACCCCACGTGTCTCCAGCCTCCTTTCAGGTAGTTTGAGAGAGCAAGAAAGTCCATCCTGAGCCTGTTTTTCTCCAGAATAAACATCCCCAGCTGCTCCTCATCAGGCTTGTGCTCCTGACCCTTCCCCAGCTCTGTTGCCCTTCTTTGGTGTAAGCTGAGATTGTTTGGTTGAAGGAGCTCTTTCCCAATCCCACTGTGTTCTCTCTCCTCACCCTCCCCTGTGCTTGGCTCTTGTAGGGCAGGTCTTCTAACCAGATTAGATGCACTACCTTCACTTCTGCTTTGAAATTTTCTGTAACAGGGAAGACCAGAATGCTGGAGTAAATCGGACTTGGTAGAGAACATTTATCAGACAAGGGGATAAGGCT